>JAPPVO010000510.1:0-18100 GCA_030407325.1 Camellia japonica | reverse complement strand
TTCGGCCCAGCGAGCCTTTCAAAGGGTAAAAGTGTAACAAGTCCATGCCAAATGGTTTTGGAATCGAAGCCCTCTGTATCCAGGAGAGTGGCTGTGATGTAAGAATCCAACACGGTTGCTTCACAAGCTTGTTCTGGTGCGATCGGCTCTTCTTGATCTGATTTTGATGCCTCTTGCTCGAGGGCAGCTTCAGATCGGGTCGCACGGGCCTTTCATGGCAGTTGGCTGTTGAACATTTTGAACGGATTCCAGGTTCGAAACAAATAGATTGAATCTCGAGGCTGAGAGCGATCTTAGGCTGCACAATCTCAAGAGCAATTCCATACAAGTCTTCGCAGGACCGCGCAAAATATTTTGTTTTTTTGAAAGTTTTTAAGAAAGCGACAAATCGCTCGCGCCGAAGATAGTGTGGAACCAGTCTGGATCAAACCAGGGTCCTTCTCAGTACTCAAGCCGACAGGCATGATTTTATTCATTAAAAGCTTAGCACGCCTATCTTTTTCTCAAAATGATCAAAGTTTTGCGAAACCCGAGGAATTCCTTCCTCTTCGTTTTTATCACCGTAGTGTTCAAAAAGGGCTTTTGAAAAACTTAGGTCATTACAATGATGTTCAAGGCACAAGAGAGTAGGTGGAATGTACTGCCGTTCCATTCGCCTCCTCTGGCACAACTAACTCACACTGAAAGCAAGCATGAAAATGAGATAGCCACAACTGTTTCATTCAGATTTGTTGGTATAACTGGCCCCTCGGCAGAGACAGACTCAAAAACCAAAAACGGGTAATTACAAGACAAAACAGTGTTCGAGGCAACAACCCCGGAATCACCTGGCATTCTATACAAAAGGGGGGGGGGTTGACTCGCTACAACAAGACAGACCCGTGAGCAAAAAGGACTGACTCAAGACAATGAGACAGACTCAAAACAAAACAAAAGACTAACTCGACACCCAAGCCAGAATTTACAAAACCAGCATTCACAGATGCTCAAAATTGCGTGCCAGACGCTACATCCAAAATACACCAAGCGCCGCCCGCAGGTGGTTCACTCTCTGATTACATACTCGCAGTATCTGTGTCCTCAAAATCCAATAACTGGGTGGTAACGGACTTGGGAGGTGGGCGGGAGGATAACCTCGTTGTCAATCAAATCCTGTACCTCATGACGGAGGCGGAAGCAATTATCGGTAGCATGACCAGTTTGCTGGTGGTACGCACAGTACAAAGCAGTATCATGTGTAGCAGGGAGATTCTTCGGGAGGGGCCGAGGCTCCAAGAGTTTAAGATGTCCCCTCTCAGCAAGGATCTGGAGTGTCTTGGACAACGGCATGTAGAGAGCATGGAAGACCCTGCGCCCTCGGGGCAGGTACTTTGAAGGTTGAGCACTCTTGCTAGACGCACTAGCGAACGGGTCGGCAGGTGCCGCCTTGGATTTTTTATCCTTCCCGGGTACAGGGTTGGGAACGGGAGGAGCTGTTCTGGCATGACGGGGCCTATCCCGGCTTTCTGACTGACTTGAACTTCCCTCAGGTGGGGTGGGGAAAGCATCCTCCACAGCTTTTGTCACAACTACAGATATCTGTTGCTTGTTCATCCCCGCGGCTTTTAAAGCCTCGACTGCCCACAGCAGTTGTTCGATAGGGTCGGCATCCGCCTTCATTTTATCCTTACCTCTGGCCTCAGCCTGATCGAGGGTTTGGGTTGATGTTGATATGTCATTACCATAGCTGGAGGCCATCTCCGGTTGGCTAAGTTCAATCAGAATCCGTCCCAACAGCGGGGGCTCCTGGGGTACAAAACCTCCGGCATATGGTGCGGCTGGTGGCGAAGCGGACATTCCATAGGCGAGATCCGCCACAGACCTCTGGAGATCACCTACCATCCCCATCAGTTCAAATGTAGTAGGCTCGCGAGCCTGATATAATTGAGGGGTCCAAACTGGGTGTGCAGCAAGCGACCTAGGTGGATGCGGCATAACAATATTGGTCTCACTTTGTAGAGTGATTCCTTGACCCAACGCGGCTGTCATAACCACGATCTCTTCTGAATTCTGCGTCATGCTGAGTCTGCTATACTGGATGGCGACTAACGGATCGGATATCTAACTTGCCTCAGCAAAAGGAAACACTGACTGTTCTGAATCAGACTCTCTGTGCTGAAAGGAAAAACAAGCAGCATTTCAGCCCAAACAGATCAAACACGGGTATAGCTGAACAACTGTACTCTACTGCTGTCCACTGTTTCCCAAAACTTACTGTCCTGAAACACTAAATCGAATACCCGCAGATATAACTAATTCCCAAAATACTGATACTGGTGCCCGCAGGCCGGATACCCAGACTTGCAAACTGGTATATGCATTCCCTGTAGAAATACATGCTAAAAGCACATAGCAAGTAAATGAGAGCCAAAACACCCCTATGTTGGGGTAGGGTTTCCCTGTCCTATTTTGTCAGGAGCTAGGGTTTCACTACGCACGCAGCGGCTTCAAACAACCTAACATCGGGTAAGCAACCTGTCCTAGTTTGGAATGGTCACTGTGGATTCCGAATATGCACTAGGTCAAATGGTCAAAAAGGGTGCCCCGGTAAAACCGGGGTTTGTGTTCCCACGCTGTCAGAGCCCATAACCGGTCAGCCTTATGGTCATGCCTTGACAAGACAAGCCTCCAGCAAACCGTTCAGGAATGGCAGATGGCAAACACGGTGTCCTAGGCGCACCAATGCACATGCAATGCAAAGAGACACATAAGTGTAGTCAAAACAGGATATCACGAGTTCAAGTCAAGCTCTCTAAACTCCCCAGCAGAGTCGCCAGAAACTGTAACAAGTCCGCGAGGGACCCCGCTACAGTTCGGACTCGAATTTGTCACGGTTCTAAATCTGAACCAAAGAGTCCAAATCCGGCAAATCGTTTTGAGAAACAGATTTTTGAAAAGAAGTGCCAAACATGGACTGCTTTGCCAGATACAGAGTCGCCACCTAAATATTTTATTTTGGGAAATTTAGGAAACCCTGACTCGGTGCCAAAGGCCACGTGTCCGTCATCACCAAAGTTGCCTCGGCTCGGGAACTTGGGTACGATTGGGGAAGGTCAGCTATGAGCACCCCCTCTCGCCCGGTCCGAAGACCGGCCTCTACTAACCATGATATCCATTTTTGAAAACGTTATATGTTCTTATTCCAGTTAATTAGCCTAGAATTACTATGTGATGCGCATAGCATACAAGTATAGACTAGATCGCCTAATTTGGAAACAAGCATTGCATATCCGTTTGTTTTGGAAAACGCTTTGGGATTTGCTACTCGCAAGTAGGCTAAAACACGGATTTCAATGAGTTGTTCCAACTCAAACAATTCAGCCTTTACCCACAGGCATTCAGGCAGTTTATAACACATAGGCATCTAGCCGCATGGTAAGCATGCTGTCATGTTAACATTCACACTCATGTGGGATGCTAAAGCATAAAATACTTACAGTGTACTCCGTGTCAAAACAGTAAACTAGTTAGCAAACATGCATGGTCCTAGTTCATGTTAAATTGACTAATGCAACACATGCGGGATGCAATTAGAGTAGGCTCGGCTAATCCTAAAGTGGCATGTGAAATGCAATCAATAGCACGTATTCAATTTGAAATTGAAGTACAATGCAGTTAGCATGATGTACCGAGCCCGGTGCATGCAAGACAAATGTATGGATGCACGCATGCAGTCATACTGTATGCTAATTTAAACATGCCCTAATCTACCATCATAAGCGGGTAAATAAAAGGGAAGAAAGAAGTGGGGATTGGAAGACATGCACACACACGCACCCACACTTATTACAGATTCGCCCTCACTCGGAGAGACCCAAAAGAATATACAGATAATTAACCTGCAAGCTAATTAAAATATTACAGTCCATCTAATTAGTTAACAAATTAACTAAGCTAGAAGAAACAGTAAACCGCCTCGGAAAGAGAACCCAATGCAATGCATACTCGGTCTTGCTCGGAAGTGCACTACCATGCGCAATTTGCCTCTGTTTTCCCTGCTATACTCCTCTGAAGACTGCCAAAATCTCAAGGTTGCCTCTCTGAGCACTGGACAGTACCACCGGCTGGATAGAATGGCCACCGGCCGTAGGAGATGTTCGTCGGCTGAGAATGAATCCATCGGCCACCAATTGTTTGCCGGTCGGCACTCTGTGCAGTCGATCGGCAAAAAGTTCCTGCATAACCTGTTTGGCAGCAGCAGAGGACAGAGCTTTGCATGGCAATGCAATTCAAGCCATATATGCACCAATCATGTCCCTTATCATGTTAGTGACTCAAAGGGACATGCTCCTCGATTCTCGGACCATCAATCGCGCATTTCCATGCGTGATGGCCCAGGGGACCAAGTGTGCACGTTTTGATGTCAAATGTAATGCAAACCAACAAACCAAAGGGGCCTAATTCCTATCACTAGATCAAGGAACAAGGCATGCATGCAAGATGCAATGCAACCTAGGCATATGAACTAGCATGCAACATGGACAATGCAATGTATACATGCAAGCATGCAGGCAAACGTGCAAGGTAAGCATGCAAGCAAGCATAGGATGGACTTAAACATGATTTAGGCAGCCTTAAATAGACCTAAAACAGTGGCCAAAATGCTATGAAATGAGGACTAAACACACATACACACAGCACATGTTAAAGGGCTAATACTCAAGCACAAAAGGGCAACTCTCAAGCACACTTGAAAGAGGCATAACATGGACTAATGGCATGCAAGGTAAGCATTGAAAATCATGTTACAAAAGGTGCTAAACCAATTAAACAAGACAAACAAGGCATGCAAACGAGGCCAAAAACCCAAGACAAGCCAAGAGGCTTAAACCAAGACTAAGTCCACCAAGCCTCACAAGGCTAAGAGGACTTAAAACAAGTCTAAGGCAGGCCTAGACAACACCCAAGGGACACCTAGATGGCATCTAAGTGGCTCAAATTCAAAGGGTATGCACAATGGCCAAAACATGGAGCATGCAAGACAAGCTTTCAAAGCTTCAAAAAGGCATCCAAGGCAAGCATACAAGCATGTTAAAGGGACTGAATTAACATGGCAAATGGTCCCAACCCACTAAATTAAGGCAAGGATGCATGCTATACATTCACACACTTAAGGCCAAAAACCAAAAATGCAAAGGGGCTATACTAAGCATGCCAAAGTCGACCCAAACAACTAAGGACAGACCTCAAACATAGCAAAATAAGCACAAAAGCTTCACAAAGCCAAGCCTAAAACATGCTAGAACAATGGTTTACAACCTAAGGCATGTTAAGGCAACAAAATGGCATTACAAGGCATGTATGCTAAGCAAGCATGGTGTACCAAAACCAACATACAACAATGCTATTTCATGGCAAAATAAGCATAAATAACAGCCAAGGCATGGTCAACATGAGGCTTAGCTAGGTACTCATTAAAGAGGCAAAAATGGCCCTTTTCAGGGACAATAAGGATAGGGGGTGGCCCTCTCCTTCTTGGGACTTCAAGGCACCATCCTTACCACTGAAATCCCTCAAGACTTCAGTGGTGAGGAGGCCCAAACAACAAAGTCCCGGAGCTCACTCAAAATAGCACAAAATGGAGCCCCTCAAGGCTTAAGAGGGGTCAAACACCTCCAAACCACAAAACACTCTAAACAAACTATTTAGAGGGCCCAAAAATAGAACTTTTTATATTATACACTAAGCTCAAAAACAGTTTTAAGACAGGCTAACAAGCTATGCAAGAATGGGGGGAAAAGGGGTAAGATTGTTACCCTTGAAGCACCTCTTCACAGATGATGGACCAGCCACGTCCTTGAGCTCAAACCAGCTCCAAAGCTCCAATATCAGACCTCTGGCCCTTCAAGAACCAAGAAAAGGTGTAACACTATGTGTTTGTATGCAATAGTAAGCATAAACACACACAATACAAGAGAATGAGAGATATAGATATAGGATAGATACAAAACCCTAAACATAAAACCAGAGCTTCTCTCACAACTTTTCTAACCTTTTTGTCTAACCCCAATGCCAAGAGAGGAGACCTCTTCTTATAGGCAAACCAATCTTGTAAAGCTTATCAAGGAAGCTAATAAGAAGGCCATCCCTCCATACACGTATATGGAGGGGAACAAAATGCAAGACAGCTGTCTTAAAATATCTGCAAAAGCAGATGAATAGTGGTCGGCCGCTCAAAATTGCCATTTTGACAAAATTAACTGCCGACCGGCAACAAATAATGCCGACTGGCAATATACATTGCCGATGGCAACAAAACCAGCCGGTGGCCTCTAGCCATGGCCGGTGATGTGTGGGGATGCCTCACATGGCATTCCCTGCCCCTCCAAGGCTACAAACAAGTGTTTGGTGCAAAACTAGACACTAAACAGTCGAGTTCGGAGATCCTGAGGCAAGGCGTGTAGCCGAGACCTCCGGGAACTCCAAACGAACATAAACATAGATGATCACCGGGTGTTCAAACGGTGACATCCAAGTCTTGAGGACGGTCAAAAATGGGGTGTCTACACTGGGTTCACCATGTTAGCGTCATCCAAAGAGGCATCACCAAAAGGGAGCAGAGGCTTTTCCAGAGAAGGGGCATCAGGGACAAAGGAATCAACTGCCTTCCAAAAGGGGTCGTCAAGTCCCCCAAAATATGGGGCCCTTCTCCATTCAGTACTGGGTGGGACAACCCTATTGGGTAGAAACCTGGTGGTAGCCATGAAAGAGAATAAAGAAAGAGAAGAAAACATTGGAAGGTAAGGGCCAGAGAGAGAAGAAGACAAGGAGACAAGAAAGTGTATTGTGGCAGGAGTGGGGGACCAGTGGACAAGTGGCAAAAAGGTGCCAACACGCCTCCTTAGGCCCATCATGACTGTCAGTCAAAAGGCACCTTTTCAGAGCCATTATGACTTTGCAGAAAACTGACGCAACTTCTGACCTAACCGACGGGTTACTTGCTGATGTCATGCACGCGCAGGAAACAAGGAGCGTGTCCCCCACGCGCGCAGGGGGCAAATGTAGAGGGTCAGAAATTAAACCCCAAATTAAGTATGGGCCTAAGTGATGAGGTCGCCCTTCTGAGACGACTAGGAATGAAAAGAGAGCTTAGGCTAAAGCCCAAGCGAAGTGGGCCAACAGTGGGCCGAAGCAGGTCTGACCCGCCAAGGGTCCAAACGGATTCCACGAAGGAAAATTTCTAAGTCAAAGTTGTAGAGGGAACACTTGCGGCAGTCAAGTTGCTGAGGCACTTTGTCTCAGCGCTGCCATTTCCCAATAATGTCAGTTTAGCCACCACCGGAAGTTGTTGAGGGAAAGAGAAAGCCGAAGCAACTAAGTTGCAGAGGCGACACTTGCGACGGCCAAGTTGCGGAGGTACTTTTTCTCAGCGCCGCCATTCCAAGTATTGTCGGTTCCGCCGCCATCTAGAGTTGTTGAGGGAATGAGAGAACCAAAGCAACTAAGTTGCAGAGGCATTACTTGCAGCGCCCAAGTTGCAGAGGCACTTTGTCGGCGCCACGGGAAATGACTGCCGCAGCAACTATAGCCACCGCAACCAACTTGTGGAGGGAACATCCTGCCAAGGTGATAGTAGCCTTTGGGAAAAGCTTCTCCTCTGCAAGTAGAGGCTAATGCTTGGCGCTGATAGCAGGCCCCAAGGTATTACTAGCCTAGGGTTGATAGCAGGCCCCAAAGTTCATTACTTTGGCGTTGATAGCAGGCCCCAAGACTTACTGGTTGGAGCTGATAGCAGGCCTAGAGATACCAGTTTACCACGGCAACCCCGCGAAGATGGGAGCAGGGCAGCCCGAGCACAAGGGACTCCCTTTCCATTTACCCAGGTCACGAACCTGCCTTAGTCGCATAGGCAGGACTAACGAAGCCCCCTTGGGCTTGGTTCTAAGGCACAACATGGCTGATAGCAGGCTCGGCTGTGGCCTTCGCCCTGGAAAGCTGGGGAGTTTGTGGTTAGGTGGCTAAGCTTTGAGGCTTCGTTGAGGTGAGCACGAACATAGTCGATAGCAGACTAATGGAGTCCTGAGAATGCATGTACTGGCCAAGTAGAACTGAGAAGGCAAGTGCAGCAGCAAGGTTTACCGCTGCAAGTGCACTTGCTGAGGCTCAAAAGGAGTTGTAGCGCCAAACACTCCCATCGCAACTACACTTGCTGAGGCTCAAAAAAGGTAGTTGCAGAGGCAAACAGATAGTACATGCAGAGGGACACGTGGCACCTTCAGTCTGGTGGCTAAAGGCAAAATATTCCATGTGATCCTCTGGGACACATGTCCTCTCCCTATTTGGCCACTTGGTGTCATCTTGGTACCAAGGAGAAGCTTATAAATAGAACCCATTTCCCAAGGTTCAAGAGGAGGAATTTTGGGGATTTGGAGGAGATGTTGCCCATTTGTGCACTTCCATACAATTCTTCTTGAGCTACCTACTTCACCCTCACCTAGCTACACACTCTCCAACTCCCAGACAGTTGTTGCTGCTCATTCTTCAGCCATTCCACCATTGTTGGACCGTTAGCATAGTTTTGCCTCTCTAATCACCTTCCTAACTATGATCCCCCCTACATTTTCTAGTGACTCTGCTGGGGAGCCTGCTTTGTTGATGGTTCATACCCGCAGTGGTTTACACACTTCACTGGAAAAAATGGCAGAGGATGAAGTTCGGCAACCCCCACGGCAGCAAGGTTCTTCCAATGGCGGAGAAGCACATGTGGAGGACCGTGACCACAGTGTTGTGGTTGAGGCAGTCCAGTCACTCCAGGATACGCAGGGGGAGATCCTGGCAGCTTTGCAAACTCTCACTGATGGCGTCCAGACCAGCTCCAGCGTAGGCACCTCCGCTTGTAATAGTCCCAAACCTAGTGCGTAACCTGTTCCTTGGGAATCAAGCTCCAATCCAAGTGCCTCCGGTGGTAGCCCAGGCGAACGGTACGGTTGTTGGTTTAGCTACCCAGGAGCAGACTAGACCATTCTTGCCCACTCACTTTGTTATGCAAGCCGATGTACAAGCTATGCTCGAGCAAGAGTGCAACAAGAAGCAACTACCATCTCTCCCCATACTCTTAGGAGATATTGGTTATGCCATACCCAACTGGGTATACAGTACCCAAGTTTATCAAGTTTGATGGGAAGCAAGGTAATGCTAGAGAACATGTGGTAAGGTTCATCGAAACACTCGGTGTCCATGGTAGTGACCACTCTCTGCGCCTTTGGGAGTTCTCCAAATCACTTACCAAAAGGGCTTATAACTGGTATGTGAACTTGGACCCTAGCTCAATTAAGAGTTGGGAGGAGATGGTGAACAAGTTCCACACGAAGTTCTTCCAAGTTCAAGAAAAAGTTACAACCCTCACGATCAGACGAGATGTCCAAAAGAAAGGTGAGGATATACTGGACTATATCAAGCGATTCCAAGATAAGGCTATTGACTGTCATGAGCCAGTGGATGAGGCCCACTTAGTCAGCATATGTATCGAGGGTGCCATACGCGACTATAAAATTTTCTTGGTGAACTATAATCTGCCTACCTTTTCAGCCTTGGTTGAGGCAGCTAGGAACCTCAGTACCACTGGCCCTCTACATAGATCTCGCAACAGTCACCGCTACTCCAATAGTAGCAGAGTTGCTGCGGTAACCTCTGTAGGAGGGAGCCGCTCGCAAGGGGAGGCATCATCCTCTCGGAAGAGGAAGATTTATGAGGACATAAATCCATATCCTTGTAGCCTTGAGAATGTTAAGGCCGTCGTTAAAGAATGGGTAGCCGATGGTGAACTTACTTTGCCTCCGGTTGATGTCCCTCCAACCAAGAAGGACAAAGAAAGCCCAGATTATTGCATCTATCACAGAGCCACCAGACACCCTACTAAGGACTGTTGGACTTTGAAAAGTATCTTCAAGAAGAAAGTTGACGTGAATGAGCTGAAGTTCAAAGATTCCAGTAACCGTGATGTAAGGATGGACCCTTATCCTAACCACAAGGAGAAGGGAAAGAATGTACATATGATTGGCTATCTTGGGCCTGTGCGCAATCAAGTGCACATGGCATCCTACTCAGATGAGTTAGAAGAAATTGCAACTGGCCAGCTCCCCGAAACAGTACCTGCAGAGGCAAAACTCGTAGAGGATACTCATGCTCAAGCCTTGCAAAATTTTGTCAAGTTTCGTACCTTCTTTGACCAGCTGGGGCTGAGCCAAGCCGCCATGTTGGAAGCAACAAAGGCCCTCATCAACATCTCTAAAGTGCACCATACTGAAGTTGCTGAGGCTAAAGAGTATATGCCTCAGTGCATCCAGGAAGATTATGGGGCCATTACTTTTTCAGAAGCAGACAGAGCATATTCATTTCCTCATAACCGTCCTCTTTTTGTCACAACTTACATCAATGACGTGGAGGTAAAGCGTGCTTTCCTTGATGGTGGAGCATCCATAATCATCATCACTACCGACACATTTGCGAAGGCTGGCATCCTACAATCTAGGATGGTTCTCAAACCCATTACGGTGACGGGTTTTGGTGGTGAGAAAAAGGTTACTAAGGGCTATGTTGTAGTGGACTTAGCAATTGGCGAGATCTGCTTTGCCACTAAGTTCCATGTGATTGAAGCGGAGACAAATTACCACACGATACTTGGCAGGGCTTGGATACACTAATATGGGGCTATCCCGTCGAGTTATCACCAATGCGTAAAGGCAAAGTTGGGGAAGCGCATAGTGACCATAAATGCGTCTGAAAAGCCATTTGGAGTAGAAGAGGCACACTATTCTGATGCAGTCTTCTTTACTCAGCTGTCAGCGGGTGAAACTCCAAGGACTGGTAAGGTTGCAGGTGTAAAATTGTCGAAATGGGAAGACATTCGAGATGCAGAGGCTGCTCCAGAAAGCAGTGGGCAGAAGAGGAGCAGCAAGTCCACAAGTCCTCTGCCCAAGATTGTTAAGGTGCACGAGGGCGGCAAGACAGTTTACTACCTACGACGGTCTTAGGGGCCAGACTTCATACCTTGGGAGGATGGCCTCGAGGCAAATAAACGTGATGGTAATAAGTCCCAAGAAGGGTTGGTGGAGACGCCTGAGCCCGCCCCTGAATGTATGCAAGATAGACCCAAACTGCAGCAGGAAGTACTTGTTGAGGTTAACCTCAGCGACTTACTAGTACAGAGCAAGCCATGTTTATCAGCGATACAATGGCTCCAGCAGCTAAGGCAGAATTGATAACACAACTGAAGCAGTACAGTGACGTCTTTGCTTGGACATATGACGAGATGCCCGGTATTGACCCATCCCTTGTCACTCATCATCTAGACACTTTTCCTAACTCTAAGCCAATCAAGCAGTATGATTGAAAGTATCACCCTGATCTTAAGGCAAAGATTAAGGAAGAGGTAGAAAAGTTGTAGAGGACCAAGTTCATTGAGCCTATATAGTACCCAACTTGGCTAGTAAATATTGCGCCTGTGAAGCAGAATGGCAAAATCAGGGTCTGCGTAGACTTTCTCGACCTGAACAAGGCCTGCCTAAAAGATTTGTTTCCATTGCCCCATGTTGACACACTTGTCGATTCTACCGTAGGCCATCAGATGTTCTCTTTCATGAACGAGTTCAGTGGTTATAACCAGATCAAATTGGCACCAGAAGATGCAAAAAAGACAGCTTTCAGAATGCCCTTGGGAAATTTTTTCTATAAGGTGATGCCGTTCGGTTTTGTGGAGGTCGAATAAAATCAACTAAGAAGAGGCCTAGGCATTTGATCGACATCAGGCCAAAGGCAATTCGGCCCTGACCAGGGGCTCATGAAGCCGAATAAATGAATTGGCCATATAATGAGCCGAATTGGAGCCAACACTTAACTGGTTGGCCGACTAAGTAACTACGTGTGAGATCAAGAGTGGGCCCGACCCTTGGGCCTAGAGGTAATATAAAAAGTGAGGATTGTCAAGCAAAGGAGGTATGTGAGAATTTACAAGATTACTTGAGATAGAAGTAAATTTGAGAGGATATTAACTTGTCCCTCATAGTGCTAATTTCGGCACCCCCGACCGGAGTGTTCATTCCCTTCTCAGGCAGCAATTAGAGGATCAAGAGCGTCTAACTGGATCCAAGAGTATTTCCAAACCACTTACCACAATTGGCGCCGTCTGTGGAAATATTCAAATGCGTCTATGGCAAGCGTGATAGATGACCCTTCAATAGTTGCTGATGATGTTACACCAAGAAATGACATTACTCCAAGAAACATGCTTAGACCGGAGAATATCACCGCGCGACAGATCTTTAACTTTGACCTAGTAACTCAAACTTCACCCTCAGCTTCTGTACAGGAGACTGTGCAGACGATCATGGATCAAGCAAAATGAAACGAACAGTGTCTAGAAGATATGATGGCTGAGAACAAGTATTTGTGTAAGGAATTGGCCCTGGAGTTAGCCAAATCCCAACAGGCCACATGCCATGACCGGGGTCGATCCCCAGAAAAGAAGAAGGATGATCGACGATGTCGACTTCGAAAACATGATAATGGCAGCGATTCTGACTCACCATCTCAGGAACCCAGAAAGAAGGGGCGAGTCGATGCATCCAGCTCATCCGAAGGAAGTCCATATGTACGGCACAGGCGAGGGAAAGGAAGTGATGATTCGGATGAGGAGGACAGGCACGACCCTTTCGTACGACGCATTGCAAGGGCTGCGTTGCCTAAAAAGTTCAAAGCACTAACATTTACCTTATACGATGGAAAATCATATCCCACTGACCACATTCGTCATTATAAACAAGCGATGACGTTGCATGTTGATGATGAAGCCCTCACGTGTTGAATGTTTCCAAGTAGCCTGGTACCGTTGGCCGTCAGATCCTATTATAAACTGGAGCCCGGGTCAATAAGAAGCTTTCATCAACTCCAAAAATTCTTCAGGGCAAGATTTATCACCAACGAAGTTCAGCCAAAGCAAGCTGATTCTCTCTTGGCAATGCAAATTAAACTAGAAAAAACCCTCAGTGAGTATTCGGCACACTATTGGGAATGTTTCAACTTGTTGGATGATGCCTGCAATGATTCCATGGCCATTACCGCCTTTAAGATGGGATTACACCCTGATAGTCCTCTCCACAGTTCGTTAACCAGACGACCTCCCAAGACAGTCTGGGTGCTAATGAAGAAAGTTGAAGAATATTGTTAGTGCGCGTCAAGGTCGAATAGAAAGTTGTTAAATCGGCACCATCTGGTCTAGTTCAGCTGGTAAGCGTCGTGCCCATCAAGGAGCCCCGAACCTTGGGTTCGGGCTAAACGAGACAACCGACGTGATTTGCACCGTTCAAGCGGCTAATGTTCGCACCGTCCAAACGAACAATATCAAGTGGATAACAGATGCACAAGACGTTCGGACAAGAAGTACACGGAATTAGCAGAGCCGATTAGTAAGATCCTGCCCAAAGTCCAACATCTTCCGTTCTTTAAATGGCCGTCCAAGATGATGGGACCTCCTGATACAAGGAGAAGGGATAAGCGGTGCGAATATCACAAGGACCATGGCCATGATACTGATAGTTGTTATGCACTGAAGGACCACCTGGAGGAGTTGGTACAAGACGGCCGGCTAGCTCAACATGTCCGAAAGAACAATCCATCGAACACGGTAGCCCTACGGCCGAATTCACCTCCACTTGGTGTAATTCACATGATATACAGCTTACCGTTGTCAGCCAAGGTACACACAATTCAATTGCAACCTAGCCTACCCAAGCCAATCACACCAGCCAAACGGCCCCACGAAACTGGCAGAATTAGCTTCGATGACACCGACTTAGATGGAGTAACTCTCCCCTACGCTGATCCCCTCGTCGTCGAGCTACGCGTGAACAGATACGGATCTGTTACTGGCCAGTTGAGCGTGTTCTCATCGATCAGGGAAGCACCTCAGAAATAATGTATTACAAGACATTTGTTAAACTCGGTTTCACTGATTCAGATCTGTTACCGGCCTATTTGGCTTCAATGCCAACCCCGAGTATCCCTTGGGTAAGATCACACTACCAGTACGAGCAGATACCAGATCAATAGACGTGGAATTTCTAGCTGTCAAGCTCCCGTCACCATACATTCTTATCATGGGGAGGACTTGGTTGCATACTATGCCAGCTGTGCCGAGCACTTACCATCAACTACTCCACTTTCCAACTGAGTATGGCAT
Source organism: Camellia japonica (assembly GCA_030407325.1). Taxonomy (NCBI): domain Eukaryota; kingdom Viridiplantae; phylum Streptophyta; class Magnoliopsida; order Ericales; family Theaceae; genus Camellia; species Camellia japonica. Next base: position 3,885 of record JAPPVO010000510.1, on the reverse strand, counting down.
TAAGAAAATTTGAGGTTCTCAGAAATCGGCTCAGGCATGCTATCTTATCACTGCTGCAAAGAGGCCAAAAGAACTGGAACTAAAGTCGATTGAAATACCGGACCGAGAGAGCCTCGAGGACATTGGGAAAATCCACAGCAAAAAGGAAACTGAAGATTTTGATCGGATTGAAATCAATGGGAGTCCAGACAGATTCTTCATGATCGACACTTCCCTCAACGAAGCTAGTAAACGCGAGTTGGTATCCTTATTACTCGGCAACCATGACGTGTTTGTATGGACACCATACGAGATGCAGGGGATGGATCCAGTCATGGCCCAGCATCGTTTAAACGTCGATCCAAAAGTCAAACCAATCATTTAGAAAAGTCGACGGTCAGTCACGGAGCATGCATCGCCGTTGTTGATGAAGTTGACACAGACTGATTGATGCCAGGGCAATTTGTGAAGTCATTTATCCCACTTGGCTCTCCAATACCATGGTTGTAAATAAGAAAAATGGATCTTGGCTCGTTTGTGTCGATTTTAGGGACTTGAACAGTGCCTGTCCGAAGGATTGTTTTCCTCTTCCCAGAATCGACCAACTTGTAGACGTAATGGCACATCATCAGCGCATGAGCTTCTTGGATGCCTACAGGGGTTATCACCAAATTGCCATGCATCCGGAGGATCAAGAAAACACCGCATTCCTCACCCCAAGGGATTGCTATAAGGTCATGCCCTTCGGATTGAAGAACGCGGGGGCAACTTACCAGAGACTGGTTACCAGTATGTTCAAGGAACAACTCGGCCGCACCATGGAAGTATACATCGATGACATGGTGGTGAAATCCAAGGAAAAGTGCACCCATCTAGCCGATTTAGCAGAGACCTTCGACATTCTACGAAAGTACAAAATGAAACTAAACACCTTGAAATGTGCATTCGGCATCGAACCTAGCAAATTTCTCGGCTATATTGTCAACCACCGCGGAATAAAGGCCAACCCGAGGCAAATCATAGAAATTCTAAAACTCGGCTCCCCTCAGTCAGTCAAAGAAGTTCAATAGTTGATGGGGATGGCTGCCGCCCTCAATAGGTTTATCAGTCGTTCCTCAGATCGCTGCCAACAATTCTTTCACACACTTCGGCAGGGCAAAGCCTTTGAATGGATTCCCGAGTGCCGGGCCGCGCTGGACGGCTTGAAAGCTTATCTCCGATCAGTACCACTCTTGGCAACCCCATCGGCAGACGATCTGCTTATCTTGTATCTGGCGGTATCCGACCGGGCAGTCAGTGTCGTGCTACTAAAGGAAGAACTCGGGGAGCAGCGACCAATTTACTATGTAAGCAAGGCAATGGTCGACGCTGAAACACGATATCTACCACTAGAAAAGCTCATCCTTGCTCTCATGGTGGCTGCAAGAAAGTTGATGCACTATTTTCAGGCTCACACCATAGGGGTATTAATGGACTATCCTCTCCGGTCAGCGCTCCATAGCGAGGAAGCATCAGGGCGAGTCTCGAAATGGGCTTTGGAACTCGGCCAATATGATATCCAATTTTTGCCTAGAACTGCCATCAAGGGGCAAGTGCTCGCCGACTTTGTAGCTGAGTTCACGGGATGCCATGCCGATTTCAAGTCCGATCAAGTGCAACCTAAACCTAACTGGCGAATATATGTTGGAGACATTTGGCAGATGTACTATGATGGATCATCCAACCAACGTAGCAGCGGGGCAGACGTAGTAATCATGACCCCTGATGGGGCAATAATCGACCAGGCGGTCAAACTGGGCTTTGATGCATCAAATAACGAGGCCGAATTTCGTAACGCACTTCACTTTGGTGCACGACGGTTACTTGTTTGCTATGACTTGAAATTAGTCATCAACCAGTTGAAAGGGGAGTATGCAGCTAAAAATGACCGCATGGCCGCCTACATGAAAATGGCAAATTCCTTGCTTACAAAATTTGATCACCACGAGTTGAATTAGATAACCCGAGATCAGAACACGCATGCGGATGCCCTTACTTGCCTAGCCTCCGCCATTAACTCAGAAATCATACGAACAATCGAGGTGGGGTTCATCTTAGAGCCAAGCATTACCTCTTCTGAACCAGTTCAGATTAACATCACTGAACCAGGACCAAGTTGGATGGACCCTATCGCTGTATTTCTTTCCTCAGAACAGCTCCCAACGGACAAGAAAGAAGCCCACAAGCTGCGAAATAAAGCCCTGCGATACTATCTGGATCCGCAGTGAAAGCTTTACAAAAATTCTCTCTCTGGGCCGTACCTGGAATGTGTCCACCCAGATAAAGCTGAGCAACTCTTGGCTGAAATACATGAAGGTAGCTGTGGTGCCCATTCTGGAGCGCGCTCATTGGCCCACCGAGCCGTAACGCAGGGGTATTATTGGCCCACCATGCGAACAGATGCCGAGAACTACGTAAAGAAGTGCGAACAATGCCAAAAGTTTTCCCCTTTAACTCATCTGCCAGTCAAACAATTAAACTCCATTACTAGTCCTTGGTCGTTCGCTCAATGGGGACTTGATATCGTCGGACCATTACCGCGGGCTCCAGGGAACAAGCGATTCCTGATCGTCGCAACATATTATTTTACAAAGTGAGTTGAAGCAGAGGCATTAACACATATTCAAGATGTCGATGTTAAACGTTTTGTACGGAAAAACATTATAACATAATTCGCTATACCGAGAGCACTTGTCTCTGACAACGGCACCCAATTCGATTCCGGCGTCTATCAGGAGCTATGCAACACATATGTTATCCGACCCTACTTTCCTCGCATGGCACGGTATCAGCAGCAACTCGCCAAGTCATATAACTAGCACGTGCAGTTGTGTCATTATACACCTAGAGAACTGGTCCTAAAGAAAGTTCTTATTGCTACTAAGAATCCGACATATGGTGAATTAGGCCCCAATTGGGACGGTCCTTATCAGATTGATTCAATTGCTGGAACAGGGGCGTATCGGCTTTCAGACATGGCCGGCAGAAGTTTGCCACGCCCCTGGAATTCCACACATTTGCGTAAATTTTATCATTAAGCCAACTTGTACGGTGTGCCAATTTGTTTCTAATTTTTGCTGTTATGCTAACATGTACACATCTACGAATTCCGCAATGCAATGCCCTTTTTATCGTCGTCTCATTAATAATGATTGAATAATGAAAAAGCCTCCGAATCTGAAGCACTCTTCGTGGATATCACGTTTGGGCCGAATAAGCCTCCGAATTAGGAGCGCCCTTCATGGATGTCATGATTGGACAACACAAAGACTCTAAATTTGGAGCACTCTTCGTGGATATCACGTTTGGGCCGACTAAGCCTCCGAATTCGGAGCGCCCTTCGTGTATGTCACGATTGGCCAACACAAAGACTCTGAATTCAGAGCGCCCTTCGTGGATATCACGTTTGGGACGAATAAGCCTCCGAATTCAGAGCGCCCTTCATGGATATCACGTTTGGGCCGAATAAGCCTCCGAATTCGGAGTGCCCTTCGTGGATGTCACGATTGGCCAACACAAAGGCTCCGAATTTGGAGGGCCCTTCATGGATATCACGTTTGGGCTGAATAAGCCTCTGAATTCAGAGCGCCCTTCGTGGATATCACGATTGGCCAACACAAAGACTCTGAATTCAGAGCGCTCTTCATGGATGTAACGTTTGGGCCGAATAATCCTCCAAATTCGGAGCGCCCTTCATACATGACCACGAACGACCGAGTAATCCTCCAAATTCGAAACGCCCTTTGTATTTGGCAATACAATGGCGTGGGTCCACAAATATGCAATTATCACACAAGTTAATACAAATATTAAACAAAGCAATGTAACAAATATTAATTTATTTCACCAAATAGGTACAAATACGTG
>JAPPVO010000509.1:0-42228 GCA_030407325.1 Camellia japonica | reverse complement strand
CGCAAAATAGCGCGAGTGATAAACTGCACAAACAGTGCGCTGCGCAAAAGCGGCGAGTGATAACTGCACAAAACAGTTCGCGGCACAAATAGCGCAATTGTGAACTGCAGAAAACAGTGCGCTGCGCAAAATAGCGACTGTAAACTGCACAAAACAGTGCGGTGCGCAAAATAGCGCGAGTGTAAACTGCACAAAACAGTGCGTTGCGCAAAATAGCGCGAGTGATAAACTGCACAAAACACTGCGGTGCGCAAAATAGCGCGAGTGTAAGCTGCACAAAACAGTGCGCTGCGCAAAATAGCGCGAGTGTAGCCTGCACAAAACAGTGCGCAGCGCAAAATAGCGCGAGTGTAAACTGCACAAAACCATGCAGTGCGCAAAATAGCGCGAGTGCAAACTGGACATAACAGTGCGATGCGCAAAATAGCGACTGTAAACTGCACAAAACAGTGCGGTGCGCAAAATAGCGCGAGTGATAAACTGCACAAAACAGTGCGCTGCGCAAAATAGCGCGAGTGTAAACTGCACAAAACATTCCATTGCGCAAAATAGCGAGAGTGATAAACTGCACAAAACACTGCGGTGCGCAAAATAGCGCGAGTATAAGCTGCACAAAACAGTGCGCTGCGCAATATAGCGGGAGTGTAAACTGCACAAAACAGTGGGGTGCGCAAAAAGCGCGAGTGATAAACTGCACAATACAGTGCGCTGCGCAAAATAGCGCGAATGTTAAACTGCAAAAAACGGTGCGCTGCGCAAAATAGCGCGAGTGACAAACTGCACAAAACCGTGCGCGCCGCAAAATAGCGCGAGTGTTAAACTGCACCAAACAGTGCGCTGCGTAAAATAGCGCGAGTGACAAACTGCACAAAATAGTGCGCTGCGCAAAATAGCGCGAGTGATAAACTTCACAAAACAGTGCGCTGCGCAAAATAGCGTGTGTGTAAACTGCACAAAACCGTGCGGAGCGAAAAATAGCGCGAGTGATAAACTGCACAAAACAGTGCGCTGAGCAAAATAGCGCGAGTGATACACTGCACAAAACAGTGCGCTGCGCAAAATAGCGCGAGTGATACACTGCACAAAACAGTGCGCTGCGCAAAATAGCGCGAGTTTAAACTACACAAAACAGTGCGCTGCGCAAAATCGCGCGAGTGTAAACTGCACAAAACAGTGCGGTGCGCAAAATAGCGCGAGTGATAAACTGCACAAAACGGTGCGCTGCGCAAAGTAGCGCGAGTGTAAACTGCACAAAACAGTGCGGTGCGTAAAATAGCGCGAGTGATAAACTGCACAAAACAGTGCTGTGCGGAAAATAACGCGAGTGTGAGCTGCACAAAACAGTGCGGTGCGCAATATGGCGCGAGTGTAATTTGCACAAAACAGTGCGCTGCGCAAAATAGCGAGAGTGTAAACTGCACAAAACAGTGCGGTGCGCAAAATAGCGCGAGTGATAAACTGCACAAAACAGTGCGCTGCCCAATATAGCGCGAGTGTAAACTGCACAAAACAGTGCGGTGCGCAAAATAGCGCGAGTGATAAACTGCACGAAACACTGCGGTGCGCAAAATAGCGCGAGTGTAAGCTGCACAAAACAGTGCGCTGCGCAATATAGCGGGAGTGTAAATTGCTCAAAACAGTGGGGTGCGCAACATAGCGCGAGTGATAAACTGCACAAAACAGTGCGGTGCGCAAAATAGCGCGAGTGATAAACTGCACAAAACGGTGCGCTGCGCAAAATACCGCGAGTGTAAACTGCACAAAACAGTGCGGTGCGCAAAATAGCGCGAGTGATAAACTGCACAAAACAGTGCGCTGCGCAAAATAGCGCGAGTGTGAGCTGCACAAAACAGTGCGGTGCGCAATACAGCGCGAGTGTAATTTGCACAAAACAGTGCGCTGCGCAAAATAGCGAGAGTGTAAACTGCACAAAACAGTGCGGTGCGCAAAATAGCGCGAGTGATAAACTGCACAAACAGTGCGCGGCCCAAATAGCGTGAGTGTAAACTGCACAAAATGCGGTGCGCAAAATAGCGCGAGTGATAAACTGCACGAAACACTGCGGTGCGCAATATAGCGCGAGTGTAAGCTGCACAAAACAGTGCGCTACGCAATATAGCGGGAGTGTAAATTGCTCAAAACAGTGGGGTGCGCAACATAGCGCGAGTGATAAACTGCACAAAACAGCGCGCTGCGAAAAATAGCGGGAGTGATAAACTGCACAAAACAGTGCTCTGCGCAAAATAGCGCGAGTGATAAACTGCACAAAACAGTGCGGTGCGCAAAATAGTGCGAGTGTAAACTGCAGAAAACAGTGCGCTGCGCAAAATAGCGCGAGTGTAAACTGCACAAAACAGTGCGATGCGCAAAATAGCGCGAGTGTGAACTGCACAAAACAGTGCGCTGCGCAAAATAACGCGAGTGATAAACTGCACAAAACAGTGCGCTGCGCAAAATAGCGCGAGTGTAAACTGCACAAACAGTGCGCTGCGCAAAATAGCGCGAGTGATAAACTGCAGAAAACAGTGCGTTGCGCAAAATAGCGCGAGTGATAAACTGCACAAAACAGTGCGCTGCGCAAAATAGCGCGAGTGTAACTGCACAAAACAGTGCGCTGCGCAAAATAGCGCGAGTGTAAACTGCACAAAACAGTGCGCTGCGCAAAATAGCGCGAGTGTAAACTGCACAAAACAGTGCGATTCGCAAAATAGCGCGGTGTAACTGCAAAAACAGTGCGCTGCGCAAAATAGCGCGAGTGAAACTGCACAAAACAGTGCGATGCGCAAATAGCGACTGTAAACTGCAACAAATATGCGGTGCGCAAAAGGGCGAGTGATAAACTGCACAAACAGTGCGCTGCGCAAAATAGCGCGAGTGTAAACTGCACAAAACCGTGCGTTGCGCAAATAGCGCGGTGATAAACTGCACAAAACACTGCGGTGCGCAAAATAACGCGAGTGTAAACTGCACAAAAACAGTGCGCTGCGCAATATTGCGGAGTGTAAACTGCACAAACAGTGGGTGCGCAAATAGCGTAGTGAAACTGCACAAAGAGTGCGGTGCGCAAAATAGCGCGAGTGTAAACTGCGGCGCCAAATAGGCGAGTGATAAACTGCACAAAACAGTGCGCTGCGCAAAATAGCGCGAGTGTAAACTGCACAAAACCGTGCGTTGTGCAAAATAGCGCGGGTGATAAACTGCACAAAACACTGCGGTGCGCAAAATAGCGCGAGTGTAAGCCGCACAAAACAGTGCGCTGCGCAATATTGCGGGAGTGTAAACTGCACAAAACGGTGGGGTGCACAAAATAGCGCGAGTGATAAACTGCACAAAAGAGTGCGGTGCGCAAAATAGCGCGAGTGTAAACTGCACAAAACAGTGCGCTGCGCAAAATAGCGCGCGTGTTAAACGCACAAAACAGTGCGCTGCGCAAAATAGCGCGAGAGATAAACTGTAGAAAACAGTGCGCTGTGCAAAATAGCGCGAGTCTGAACTGCACAAAACAGTGCGCTGCGCAAAATAGCGCGAGTGATAAACTGCACAGAACAGTGCGCTGCGCAAAATAGCGCGAGTGATAAACTGCACAAAACAGTTCGCGGCGCAAAATAGCGCAATTGTAAACTGCAGAAAACAGTGCGCTGCGCAAAATAGCGACTGTAAACTGCACAAAACAGTGCGGTGCGCAAAATAGCGCGAGTGTAAACTGCACAAAACAGTGCGTTCGCAAAATAGCGCGAGTGATAAACTGCACAAACACTGCGGTGCGCAAATAGCGGCGAGTGTAAACTGCACAAAACAGTGCGCTGCGCAAAATAGCGCGAGTGTAGCCTGCACAAAACAGTGCGCAGCGCAAAATAGCGCGAGTGTAAACTGCACAAAACAGTGCAGTGCGCAAAATAGCGCGAGTGTAAACTGCACAAAACAGTGCGATGCGCAAAATAGCGACTGTAAACTGCACAAAACAGTGCGGTGCGCAAAATAGCGCGAGTGATAAACTGCACAAAACAGTGCGCTGCGCAAAATAGCGCGAGTGTAAACTGCACAAAACATTGCATTGCGCAAAATAGCGTGAGTGATAAACTGCACAAAACACTGCGGTGCGCAAAATAGCGCGAGTATAAGCTGCACAAAACAGTGCGCTGCGCAAAATAGCGCGAGTGTAAACTGCACAAAACAGTGGGGTGCAAAAGCGCGAGTGATAAACTGCACAATACAGTGCGCTGCGCAAATAGCGCGAATGTAACTGCACAAAACGGTGCGCTGCGCAAATAGCGCGAGTGACAAACTGCACAAAACCTGCGCGCCGCAAAATAGCGCGAGTGTTAAACTGCACCAAACAGTGCGCTGCGTAAAATAGCGCGAGTGACAAACTGCACAAAACAGTGCGCTGCGCAAAATAGCACGAGTGATAAACTTCACAAAACAGTGCGCTGCGCAAAATAGCGTGTGTGTAAACTGCACAAAACCGTGCGGAGCGAAAAATAGCGCGAGTGATAAACTGCACAAAACAGTGCGCTGAGCAAAATAGCGCGAGTGATACACTGCACAAAACAGTGCGCTGCGCAAAATAGCGCGAGTGATACACTGCACAAAACAGTGCGCTGCGCAAAAATAGCGCGAGTTTAAACTACACAAAACATGCGCTGCGCAAAATCGCGCGAGTGTAAACGCACAAAACAGTGCGGTGCGCAAAATAGCGCGAGTGATAACTGCACAAAACTGCGCTGCGCAAATACCGCGAGTGTAAACTGCAACAAAACAGTGCGGTGCGTAAAATAGCGCGAGTGATAAACTGCACAAAACAGTGCTGTGCGGAAATAGCGCGAGTGTGAGCTGCACAAAACAGTGCGGTGCGCAATATGGCGCGAGTGTAATTTGCACAAAACAGTGCGCTGCACAAATAGCGCGAGTGTAAATTGCTCAAAACAGTGGGTGCGCAACATAGCGCGAGTGATAAACTGCACAAAACAGTGCGCTGCAAAAATAGCGCGAGTGATAAACTGCACAAACAGTGCGCTGCGCAAAATAGCGCGAGTGATAAACTGCACAAAACAGTGCGGCGCAAAATAGCGCGAGTGTAAACTGCAGAAAACAGTGCGCTGCGCAAATAGCGCGAGTGTAAACTGCACAAAACAGTGCGATGCGCAAATAGCGCGAGTGTGAACTGCACAAAATTGGCGCTGCGCAAAATAGCGCAGTGATAAACTGCACAAAACCGTGCGCTGCGCAAAATAGCGCGAGTGTAAAACTGCACAAAACAGTGCGTTGCGCAAAATAGCGCGAGTGTAAACTGCAGAAAACAGTGCGCTGCGCAAAATAGCGCGAGTGTAAACTGCACAAAGCAGTGCGATTCGCAAAATAGCGCGAGTGTGAACTGCACAAAACAGTGCGCTGCGCAAAATAGCGCGAGTGATAGACTGCACAAAACAGTGCGCTGCGCAAAATAGCGCGAGTGATAAACTGCACAAAACAGTGCGTTGCGCAAAATAGCACGAGTGTAAACTGCAAAAAACAGTGCGCTGCGCAAAATAGCGCGAGTGTAAACTGCACAAAACAGTGCGATGCGCAAAATAGCGACTGTAAACTGCACGAAAGTGCGGTGCGCAAAAGCGGTGAGTGTAACTGCACAAAACAGTGCGCTGCGTAAATAGCGCGAGTGTAAACTGCACAAAACCGTGCGTTGCGCAAAATAGCGCGGTGATAAACTGCACAAAACACTACGGTGCGCAAAATAGTGCGAGTGTAAGCTGCACAAAAACAGTGCGCTGCGCAATATGCGGAGTGTAAACTGCACAAAACAGTGGGGTGTGCAAAATAGCGTGAGTGATAAACTGCACAAAACAGTGTGGTGCGCAAAATAGCGCGAGTGTAAACTGCACAAACAGTGCGCTGCGCAAAATAGCGCGAGTGTAACGGCACAAACAGTGCGCTGCGCAAAATAGCGCGAGTGATAACTGCAGAAACAGTGCGCTGCGCAAAATAGCGCGAGTGTAAACTGCACAGAACAGTGCGCTGCGCAAAATAGCGCGAGTGTAAACTGCACAAAACAGTTCGCGGCGCAAAATAGCGCGAGTTGTAAACTGCAAAAACAGTGCGCTGCGCAAAATAGCGATGTAAACTGCACAAAACAGTGCGGTGCGCAAAATAGCGCGAGTGATAAACTGCACAAAACAGTGCGCTTGCGCAAAATAGCGCGAGTGGTAACTGCACAAACACTGCGTTGCGCAAATAGCGCGAGTGTAAACTGCACAAAATGCGCTGCGCAAATAGCGCGAGTGTAAACCTGCACAAAACAGTGCGCTGCGCAAAATAGCGTGTGTGTAAACTGCACAAAACATGCGAGCGAAAAATAGCGCGAGTGTAAACTGCACAAAAAGTGCGCTGCGCAAAATAGCGCGAGTGATAACTGCACAAAACAGTGCGCTGCGCAAAATAGTGCGAGTTAAACTACACGAAACAGTGCGCTGCACAAAATCGCGCGAGTGATTAACTGCACAAAACAGTGCGTGTGCAAAATAGCGCGAGTGATAAACTGCACAAAACGGTGCGCTGCGCAAAATAGCCGAGTGTAAACTGCACAAAACAGTGCGCTGCGCAAAATAGCGCGAGTGATAACTGCACAAAAGTGCTGTGCGCAAAATACGCGAGTGTGAACTGCACAAAACAGTGCAGTGCGCAATAGCGCGAGGTGTTGCACAAAACAGTGCGCTGCGCAAAATAGCGCGAGTGTAAACCGCACAAAACAGTGCGGTGCGCAAAATGCGCGAGTGATAAACTGCACAAAACAGTGCGCTGCCCAATATAGCGCGAGTGTAAACTGCACAAAACAGTGCGGTGCGCAAAATAGCGCGAGTGATAACTGCACAAACAGTGCGTGCGCAAAATAGCGCGGTGTAAGCTGCACAAACAGTGCGCTGCGCAATATAGCGTGAGTGTAAATTGCTCAAAACAGTGGGGTGCGCACATAGCGCGAGTGATAAACTGCACAAAACAGTGCGCTGTGCAAAATAGCGCGAGGTGATAAACTGCACAAAACAGTGCGCTGCGCAAATAGCGCGAGTGAAACTGCACAAAACAGTGCGCTGCGCAAAATACGCGAGCGTAAACTGCAGAAACAGTGCGCTGCGTAAAATAGCGCGAGTGTAAACTGCCAAAACAGTGCGATGCGCAAAATAGCGACTGTAACTGCACAAAATAGTGCGGTGCGCAAAATAGGGCAGTGATAAACTGCACAAAACAGTGCGCTGCGCAAAATAGCGCGAGTGTAAACTGCCACAAAAGTGCGCTTGCGCAAAATAGCGCGAGTGATAAACTGCACAAAACAGTGCGGTTGCGCAAAATAGCGAGTGTAAGCTGCACAAAAAGTGCATGCGCAAAATAGCGACTGTAAACTGCACAAAACAGTGCGTGCGCAAAATAGCGCGAGTGATAAACTGCACAAAACAGTGCGCTGCGCAAAATAGCGCGAGTGATAAACTGCACAAAACAGTGCGTTGCGCAAAATAGCGCGAGTGTAAACTGCAGAAAACAGTGCGCTGCGCAAAATAGCGCGAGTGTAAACTGCACAAAACAGTGCGTGCCAAAATAGAGCTGTAAACTGCACAAAAAGTGCGATGCGCAAATAGGGCGAGTGATAAACTGCACAAAACAGTGCGCTGCGCAAAATAGCGCGAGTGTAAACAGCACAAAACCATGCGTTGCGCAAATATCGAGAGTGATAAACTGCACAAAACACTGCGGTGCGCAAAATAGCGCGAGTGTAAGCTGCACAAACAGTGCGCTGCGCAATATTGCGGGAGTGTAAACTGCACACAACAGTGGGTGCGCAAAATAGCGCGAGTGTAACTGCACAAAAGAGTGCGGTGCGCAAAATAGCGCGAGTGTAAACTGCACAAAACAGTGCGCTGCGAAATACGCGCGTGTTAAACGGCACAACAGTGCGCTGCGCAAAATAGCGCGAGTGATAAACTGCACAAAACGGTGCGCTGCGCAAAATAGCGCGAGTGACAAACTGCACAAAACCGTGCGCAACGCAAAATAGCGCGAGTGTTAAACTGCACCAAACAGTGCGCTGCGCAAAATAGCGCGAGTGATAAACTGCACAAAACAGTGCGCTGCGCAAAATAGCGCGAGTGATAAACTTCACAAAACAGTGCGCTACGCAAAATAGCGTGTGTTTAAACTGCACAAAACAGTGCGGAGCGAAAAATAGCGCGAGTGATAAACTGCACAAAACAGTGCGCTGAGCAAAATAGCGCGAGTGATACACTGCACAAAACAGTGCGCTGCGCAAAATAGCGCGAGTTTAAACTGCACAAAACAGTGCGCTGCGCAAAATCGCGCGAGTGTAAACTGCACAAAACAGTGCGGTGCGCAAAATAGCGCGAGTGATAAACTGCACAAAACAGTGCGCTGCGCAAAATAGCGCGAGTGTAAACTGCACAAAATAGTGCGGTGCGCAAAATAGCGCGAGTGTAAACTGCACAAAACAGTGCGCTGCGCAAAATAGCGCGAGTGATAAACTTCACAAAATAGTCCGCTGCCTAAAATAGCGCGAATGTAAACTGCACAAAATAGTGCGCTGCGCAAAATAGCGCGAGTGATAAACTGCACAAAACAGTGAGCTGCGCAAAATAGCGCGAGTGATAAACTCCACAAAACAGTGCGCTGCGCAAAATAGCGCGAGTGTAAACTGCACAAAACCGTGCGTTGCGCAAAATAGCGCGGGTGATAAACTGCACAAAACACTGCGGTGCGCAAAATAGCGCGAGTGTAAGCTGCACAAAACAGTGCGCTGCGCAATATTGCGGGAGTGTAAACTGCACAAAACAGTGGGGTGCGCAAAATAGCGCGAGTGATAAACTGCACAAAAGTGTGCGGTGCGCAAAATAGCGCGAGTGTGAACTGCACAAAACAGTGCGCTGCGCAAAATAGCGCGAGTGTAAACTGCACAAAACAGTGCAGTGCGCAAAATAGCGCGAGTGTAAACTGCACAAAACAGTGCGATGCGCAAAATAGCGCGACTGTAAACTGCACAAAACAGTGCGGTGCGCAAAATAGCGCGAGTGATAAACTGCACAAAACAGTGCGCTGCGCAAAATAGCGCGAGTGTAAACTGCACAAAACCGTGCGCTGCGCAAAATAGCGCGAGTGATAAACTGCACAAAACACTGCGGTGCGCAAAATAGCGCGAGTATAAGCTGCACAAAACAGTGCGCTGCGCAATATAGCGCGAGTGTAAACTGCACAAAACAGTGGGGTCGCAAAAAGCGTGAGTGATAAACTGCACAAAACAGTGCGCTGCGCAAAATAGCGCGAGTGTTAACTGCACAAAACGTGCGCTGCGCAAATAGCGCGAGTGACAACTGCACAAAACAAGTGCGCTGCGCAAATAGCGCGAGTGTTAAACTGCACAAAACAGTGCGCTGCGCAAAATGGCGCGAGTGTGAACTGCACAAAACAGTGCGCTGCGCAAAATAGCGCGAGTGATAAACGGCACAAAACAGTGCGCTGCGCAAAATAGCGCGAGTGATAAACTTCACAAAACAGTGCGCTGCGCAAAATAGCATGTGTGTAAACTGCACAAAACAGTGCGGTGCGAAAAATAACGCGAGTGATAAACTGCACAAAACAGTGCGCTGGGCAAAACAGCGCGAGTGATACACTGCACAAAACTGTGCGCTGCGCAAAATAGCGCGAGTTTAAACTGCACAAAACAGTGCGCTGCGCAAAATCGCGCGACTGTAAACTTCACAAAACAGTGCGGTGCGCAAAATAGCGCGAGTGATAAACTGCACAATACGGTGCGCTGCGCAAAATAGCGCGAGTGTAAACTGCACAAAATAGTGCGGTGCGCAAAATAGCGCGAGTGTAAACTGCACAAAACAGTGCGCTGCGCAAAATAGCGCGAGTGATAAACTTCACAAAACACTCCGCTGCGCAAAATAGCGCGAATGTAAACTGCACAAAACAGTGCGCTGCGCAAAATAGCGCGAGTGATAAACTGCACAAAATAGTGCGCTGCGCAAAATAGCGTGAGTGATAAACTCCACAAAACAGTGCGCTGCACAAAATAGCGTGAGTGTAAACTGCACAAAACAGTGCGGTGTGCAAAATGGCGCGACTGATAAACTGCACAAAACAGTGCGCTGCGCAAAATAGCGCGAGTGTAAACTACACAAAACAGTGCGCTGCGCAAAATAGCACGAGTGGTGAACGGCAAAAAACAGTGCGGTGCGTAAAATAGCGCGATTGCAATCTGCACAAAACAGTGCGCTGCGCAATATTGCACGAGTATAAACTGCACAAAAGAGTGCGCAGCGGAAAATAGCGCGAGTGTAAACTGCACAAAACAGTGTGATGCGCAAAATAGCGACTGTAAACTGCACAAAACATTGCGGTGCGCAAAATAGGGCGAGTCATAAACTGCACAAAAGAGTGCGCTGCGCAAAATAGCGCTAGTGTAAACTGCACAAAACAGTGCGTTGTGCAAAATAGCGCGAGTGATAAACTGCACAAAACAGTGCGGTGCGCAAAATAGCGCGAGTGTAAACTGCAAAATAGCGCTGCGCAAAATAGCGCGAGTGTAAACTGCAAAATAGCGCTGGGCAACATAGCGCGAGTGTAAACTGCAAAAAACAGTGCGCTGCGCAAAATAGCGCGATGGGTAAAATGCACAAAACAGTGCGGTGCGCAAAATTGCGCGAGTGAAAACTGCACAAAACAGTGCGCAGCGCAAAATAGCGCGAGTGTAAACTGCACAAAACAGTGCGATGCGGAAAATAGCGACTGTAAACTGCACAAAACATTGCGGTGCGCAAAATAGCGCGAGTGATAAACTGCACAAAAGAGTGCGCTGCGCAAAATAGCGCTAGTGTAAACTGCACAAAATAGTGCGTTGCGCAAAATAGCGCGAGTGATAAACTGCACAAAACAGTGCGGTGCGCAAAATAGCGCGAGTGTAAGCTGCACAAAACAGTGCGCTGCGCAAAATAGCGCGAGTGTAAACGGCACAAAACAGTGCGCCGCGCAAAATAGCGCGAGTGTAAACTGCACAAAACAGTGCGATGCGCGAAATAGCGACTGTAAACTGCCCAAAATAGTGCGGTGCGTAAAATAGCGCGAGCGATAAACTGCACAAAACAGTGCGCTGCGCAAAATAGCGCGAGTGTAAACTGCACAAAACAGTGCATTGCGCAAAATAGCGCGAGTGATAAACTGCACAAAACACTGCGGTGCGCAAAATAGTGCGAGTGTAAGCTGCACAAAACAGTGCGCTGCGCAATATAGCGGGGGTGTAAACTGCACAAAACAGTGGGGTGCGCAAAATAGCGCGAGTGATAAACTGCACAAAATAGTGCGCTGCGCAAAATAGCGCGAGTGTTAAACTAAACAAAACAGTGCGCTGCGCAAAATAGCGCGAGTGTAAACTGCGCAAAACCGTGCGCTGCGCAAAATAACGCGAGTGTTAAACTGCACAAAACAGTGCGCTGCGCAAAATAGCGCGAATGTAAACTACACAAAACAGTGCTGTGCGCAAAATAGTGCGACTGTAAGCTGCACGAAACAGTGCGGTGCGCAATATAGCGCGAGTGTAATCTGCACAAAACAGTGCGCTGCGAAAAATAGCGCGAGTGTAAACTGCACAAAATAGTGCGGTGGGAAAAATAGCGCGAGTGAAATCTGCACAAAACAGTGCGCAGAGCAAAATAGCGCGAGTGTAAACTGCACAAAACAGTGCGATGCGGAAAATAGGGACTGTAAACTGCACAAGACATTGCGGTGCGCAAAATAGCACGAGTGATAAACTGCACAAAAGAGTGGGCTGCTCAAAATAGCGCTAGTGTAAACTGCACAAAACAGTGCGTTGCGCAAAATAGCGCGAGTGATAAACTGCACAAAACAGTGCGCTGCGCAAAATAGCGCGAATGTAACCTGCACAAAATAGTGCGCTGCGCAAAATAGCGCGAGTGTAAACTGCACAAAACAGTGCAGTGCGCAAAATAGCGCGACTGATAAACTGCACAAAACAGTGCGCTGCGCAAAATAGCGCGTGTGTAAACTGCACAAAACACTGCATTGCGCAAAATAGCGCGAGTGAGAAACTGCACAAAACACTGCGGTGCGCAAAATAGCGCGAGTATAAGCTGCACAAAATAGTGCGCTGCGCGATATAGCGGGACTGTAAACTGCACAAACCAGTGGGGTGCGCAAAATAGCGCAAGTGATAAACTGCACAAAACAGTGCGCTGCGCAAAATAGCGCGAGTTTAAACTGCACAAAACAGTGCGCTGCGCAAAAGATTGCGAGTGTTAAACTGCACAAAACAGTGCGCTGCGCAAAATAGCGCGAGTGTAAACTGCACAAAACAGTGCGCTGCGCAAAAGAGCGCGAGTGTATACTGCACAAAACAGTGCGGTGCGCAAAATAGCGCGAGTGTAAACTGCACAAAACAGTGCGGTGCGCAAAATAGTGCGAGTTTAAACTGCACAAAACAGTGCGCTGCGCAAAAGAGTGCGAGTGTTAAACTGCACAAAACAGTGCGCTGCGCAAAATAGCGCGAGTGTAAACTGCACAAAACAGTGCGGTGCGCAAAATAGCGCGAGTGATAAACTCCACAAAACAGTGCGCCGTGCAAAATACCGCGAGTGTAAACTGCACAAAACAGTGCGCTGCGCAAAAGAGCGCGAGTGTATACTGCACAAAACAGTGCGGTGCGCAAAATAGCGCGAGTGTAAACTGCACAAAACAGTGCGATGCGCAAAATAGCGCGAGTGTAAACTGCACAAAACAGTGCGGTGCGCAAAATAGCGCGAGTGTAAACTGCACAAAACAGTGCGCTGTGCAAAATAGCGCGGGTGATAAACTGCACAAAACAGTGCGGTGCACAAAATAGCGCGGGTGATAAACTCCACAAAACAGTGCGCTGCGCAAAATAGCGCGAGTGTAAACTGCACAAAACAGTGCGGTGCGCAAAATAGCGCGAGTGATAAACTTCACAAAACAGTGCACTGCGCAAAATAGCGCGAGTGTAAACTGCACAAAACAGTACGCTGCGCAAAATAGCGGGAGTGATAAACTGCACAAAACAATGCGTTGCGCAAAATAGCGCGGGTGATAAACTCCACAAAACAGTGCACTGCGCAAAATAGCGCGAGTGTAAACTGCACAAAATAGCGCGGTGCGCAAAATAGCGCGAGTGATAAACTGCACAAAACAGTGCGGTGCGCAAAATAGCGCGGGTGATAAACTGCACAAAACAGTGCGCTGCGCAAAATAGCGCTAGTGTAAACTGCACAAAACAGTGCGTTGCGCAAAATAGCGCGAGCGATAAACTGCACAAAACAGTGCCTTGTGCAAAATAGCGCGAGTGATAAACTGCACAAAACACTGCAGTGCGCAAAATAGTGCGAGTGTAAGCGGCGCAAAACAGTGCGCTGCGCAATATAGCGGGGGTGTAAACTGCACAAAACAGTGCGCTGCGCAAAATAGCGCGAGTGATAAACTGCACAAAACACTGCGCTGCGCAAAATAGCGCGTGTGTAAACTACACAAAACACTGCATTGCGCAAAATAGCGCGAGTTATAAACTGCACAAAACACTGCGGTGCGCAAAATAGCGCGAGTATAAGCTGCACAAAACAGTGCGCTGCGCGATATAGCGGGACTGTAAACTGCACAAACCAGTGGGGTGCGCAAAATAGCGCGAGTGATAAACTGCACAAAACAGTGCGCTGCGCAAAATAGCGCGAGATTAAACTGCACAAAACAGTGCGCTGCGCAAAAGAGCGCGAGTGTTAAACTGCACAAAAAGTGCGCTGCGCAAAATAGCGCGAGTGTAAGCTGCACAAAATAGCGCGGGTGATAAACTGCACAAAATAGTGCGGTGCGCAAAATAGCGCGGGTGATAAACTCCACAAAACAGTGCGGTGCGCAAAATAGCGCGCGTGTAAACTGCACAAAACAGTGCGGTGCGCAAAATAGCGCGAGTGATAAACTGCACAAAACAGTGCACTGCGCAAAATAGCGCGAGTGTAAACTGCACAAAACAGTGCGCTGCGCAAAACAGCGCGAGTGATAAACTGCACAAAACAGTGCGTTGCGCAAAATAGCGCGGGTGATAAACTCCACAAAACAGTGCGCTGCGCAAAATAGCGCGAGTGTAAACTGCACAAAACAGTGCGGTGCGCAAAATAGCACGAGTGATAAACTGCACAAAACAGTGCTGTGCGCAAAATAGCGCGGGTGATAAACTGCACAAAACAGTGCGCTGCGCAAAATAGCGCTAGTGTAAACTGCACAAAACAGTGCGTTGCGCAAAATAGCGCGAGTGATAAACTGCACAAAACAGTGCCTTGTGTAAAATAGCGCGAGTGATAAACTGCACAAAACACTGCGGTGCGCAAAATAGTGCGAGTGTAAGCTGCGCAAAACAGTGCGCTGCGCAATATAGCGGGGGTGTAAACTGCACAAAACAGTGGGGTGCGCAAAATAGCGCGAGTGATAAACTGCACAAAACAGTGCGCTGCGCAAAATAGCGCGAGTGTTAAACTGCACAAAACAGTGCGCTGCGCAAAATAGCGCGAGTGTAACTGCACAAAACCGTGCGCTGCGCAAATAACAGCGAGTGTTAAACTGCACAAAACAGTGCGTGCGCAAATTGCGCGAGTGATAAACTGCACAAAACAGTGCTGTGCGCAAAATAGCGCGACTGTAAGCTGCACGAAACAGGCGGTGCGCAATATGGCGCGAGTGTAATCTGCACAAAACAGTGCGCTGCGCAAAATAGCGCGAGGGATAAACTGCACAAAACGGTGCGGTGCGCAAAATAGAGCGAGTGATAAACTGCACAAAACAGTGCGGTGCGCAAAATAGCGCGAGTGTAACCTGCACAAAACAGTGCGCTGCCAAAATAGCGCGAGTGTAACCTGCACAAAACAGTGCGCTGTGCAAAATACCGCGAGTGTAAACTGCACAAAACAGTGCAGTGCGCAAAATAGCGCGAGTGTAAACTGCACAAAACAGTGTGATGGCAAAATAGCGACTGTAAACTGCGCAAAACAGTGCGCTGCGCAAAATAGTGCGAGTGATAAACTGCACAAAACAGTGCGCTGCGCAAAATAGTGCGTGTGTAAACTGCACAAAACACTGCATTGCGAAAAATAGCGCGAGTGATAAACTGCACAAAACAGTGCGCTGCGCAAAATAGCCCGAGTGTTAAACTGCACAAAACAGTGCGCTGCGCAAAATAGCGCGAGTGTGAACTGCACAAAACAGTGCGCTGCGCAAAATAGCGCGAGTGATAAACTGCACAAAACAGTGCGCTGCGCAAAATAGCGCGAGTGATAAACTTCACAAAACAGTGCGCTGCGCAATATAGCGCGAGTGTAAACTGCACAAAACAGTGCGCTGCGAAAAATAGCGCGAGTGATAAACTGCACAAAACAGTGCGCGGTGCAAAATAGCGCGAGTGATAAACTGCACAAAACACTGCGGTGCGCAAAATAGCGCGAGTGTAAGCTGCACAAAACAGTGCGCTGCGCAATATAGCGGGAGTGTAAACTGCACAAAACTGTGGGGTGCGCAAAATAGCGCGAGTGATAAACTGCACAAAATAGTGCGGTGCGCAAAATAGCGCGAGTGTAAACTGCACAAAAGTGCGCTGTGCAAAAAAGCGCGAGGGTTAAACTGCACAAAAGAGTGCGCTGCGCAAAATAGCGCGAGTGATAAACTGCACAAAACAGTGCGCTGCACAAAATAGCGCGAGTTTAAACTGCACAAAACAGTGCGCTGCGCAAAATAGCGCGAGTGTAAACTGCACAAAACAGTGCGGTGCGCAAAATAGCGCGAGTGATAAACTACACAAAACAGTGCGCCGCGCAAAATACCGCGAGTGTAAACTCCACAAAACAGTGCGCTGCGCAAAATAGCGCGAGTGTAAACTGCACAAAACAGTGCGGTGCGCAAAATAGCGCGAGTGTAAACTGCACAAAACAGTGCGCCGTGCAAAATATCGCGGGTGATAAACTGCACAAAACAGTGCGTTGCGCAAAATAGCGCGGGTGATTAACTCCACAAAACAGTGCACTGTGCAAAATAGCGCGAGTGTAAACTGCACAAAACAGTGCGGTGCGCAAAATAACGCGAGTGATAAACTGCACAAAACAGTGCACTGCGCAAAATAGCGCGAGTGTAAACTGCAAAAAAACAGTGCGCTGCGCAAAATAGCGCGAGTGGTAAATTGCACAAAACAGTGCGGTGCGCAAAATAGCGCGAGTGAAATCTGCACAAAACAGTGCGCAGCGCAAAATAGCGCGAGTGTAAACTGCACAAAACAGTGCGCTGCGCAAAACAGCGCGGGTGATAAACTGCACAAAACATTGCGGTGCGGAAAATAGCGCGAGTGATAAACTGCACAAAAGAGTGCGCTGCACAAAATAGCGCTAGTGTAAACTGCACAAAACAGTGTGTTGCGCAAAATAGCGCGAGTGATAAACTGCACAAAACAGTGCGGTGCGCAAAATAGCGCGAGTGTAAGCTGCACAAAACAGTGCGCTGCGCAAAATATCGCGAGTGTAACCTGCACAAAACAGTGTGCTGCGCAAAATAGCGCGAGTGTAAACTGCACAAAACAGTGCGCTGCTGTAGACACCCCATTTTTTACCGACCTTAAGACTCAGACGTCACCGATTGAGCGCTCGGTGATGTTGCATACTGTGCTCGTTCAGAAGTCTCAGAGTCGCGGCCGTGCGCCCTGCCTCCGGACTTCCGAACTCTCTTCTGTGCCTTGTCTCGGTTTGCGAACCAGACTCGGTTTTCTCTGTTTTCTTTCCTGAGGGGAAGGAGTGGTCCCGTAGACTATCTCTCGGTGGCCGTGCGCTACATTTCGTGGCCGTAGGCCATTTTGCCCATTTCGGAGCCCGATTCCCGGTTTTCGGGACCGTCAGGCCGTGTGCCTCGGTTCGGGACCGCCCAACCATCTCCGATTTCTCTGGTTTTCAGCAAGTGCCTCTGTTTTATCATTTCGAGGAACACTGGGGCCTCTGATACCCACTTCGTGGCCGAACGCCACTTTCGGTGCTTATAGCCGGTTTTCGGGCCCCGAACCTCGCGGTTTGGCCCCCGAGCATTCATTTCGCATCGGTTTTCTCCGATTTTTGGCAGGTACCTCTGTTTTATCATTCCGAGGAACACTGGGGCCTCTGATACCCACTTCGCTGCTGAACACCACTTCCGGTGCCTACAGCCCATTTTCGGGACCCCGAACAGCGCGGTTTGGGCCCCGAGCGTTCATTTCTCATTAGTTTTTGTTCAATTTTGGCAGGTACCTCTGTTTTAGCACCAGGAAGATCACTGGAGGGTGGGAGGCCAGCAATTATCCCAGATAACCAGTTTCGCTCCTCCGGCGCCCGTTTTGCTCACTTTCGGGCTAATGTTGAACACCCTGGGGATATTTTCTTCCAACCAAAGCTACATATCTGTGATCAGGGGACATGGGAGGACCCTAAAAACTACTGGTCGGCCAGCAATTGTGGATTTCATTTTTGAGCCCCTCCTTCAAGCTCTATGTTGTGGCTCCTGCTTCAGTGTTGCCAATTTCCGACCTTGGAACCTTGTTCTACACACCTGGTGGTCGGCCAGCAATTTTGCACTTCATTTTTGGGCCATGGCCGGCCGGCCAGGGTGAGTGGCTGGCCGACCAGATGGGGTGGCCGGCCGGCCACCTCCCAGAAATTTACCTGGCCGGCCAGCTTTCTGCTTTCCAGCCCTTTCCAGCTGTCCGGATATTTTTCAAAATATCCCGGGCATCCGGGGGATATTTCGGGAGGGAAAGCTTGGGTGCTTTTCCCTCCCTTTTACACTCTTTTCTTGCCTATTTAAAGGGTCCAACTCCTCCTTTGCTAGGGTTGGAACATTTTCTCTTAACACTTCATCTTCCAAAATCTCCATTTTCATAGCCAAAAACTCAAAAACCTTCAAGCTTCCTAGCTAATTCCTTCATCAACCCTAAGCTCTACCATCCCCACTTCCATTACAGCAGCAAGGAAGTGTTCTTCAGAGGCTAAGAGGCAACAATTTCAAGCCAAGAGGCCACCAAAGTTGGATCTTCAAGGGTAAGCCTCTAAATCCCTTTTTCTAGCAAAATTTTGAGTCATTTCTTAGCCCTACTTGCTTTTTGTTTTGGACTCCGACCCCTACTGGTTTTGTGCTTATTTTGAGCCCCTCTACAACATTGTAGAAGGGCCCAACCTCATTTGGTGTCTCTATCATATACTTTCTTCAATATCACTCTTTAGGCCATTGTTTTGCATGCTTTGTTTAGCTTTTGAATGATCTGATTTCGAGTATACTATATACTGTGAGTGGGCTTATTTTGAGCCCCTCTTCAACATTGAAGAAGGGCTCAGCCATGTTTGACTTCTCTATCATGCACTTCCTTTGAAATGCTTCCATTTTACCGTAAAATTGCATGATTGTTTTGGCCTATTTGTGATCCGATTTAGAGCATTCAACATACTGATATTGTGCTTATTTTGAGCCCCTCTTCAACATTGAAGAAGGGCTCAACCTGGTTTTCTTGCTCTACATATCACTTGCTTTGAATTCTTGTCACAATCCCATTTTGCATGCTTTTTTAAGCTCACCATGCTTCGGATTTCAGCCTTCATCAGGCCTAGACAGAGCCTTATTTTTTCCTATTCTTCATGTTTTGTTAAGGGCCTTAGGCCATTTGATGACTGGTTTTGGTACCTCATGTTGTATCCTCCATATTTTCCGTAAAATTGCATTTTTTTTAAAGCTTGCTTAGCTACTTATTTGAGCCTTCATCAGGCTTAGAAAGTGTCTTATAATACCTCATTATTCATGTTTTGTTAAGGGTCCAAGGTTGTTTGGTCATTGCTTATGGTACCTCATGTTGTAGTCCTTTGTTGGCTCATTTTTGCATGCTATATTAAGCATATCTACCTACTGAATTGGAGGATGTCATCTACTGAAGATGTGCATATTTTTGGCCCCTCTTTAACTTTTTAGAACTGTGTTTTTTGGTTTGAGCATTGCATATACTACTTGCTTCGTAATTCCCCTCTTTTTCCCCATTTTTGCAAGCTATTTTTGCCATACTTCTGGTCATTGTTTAGCCTTGCTTTGTACTGAAAAAATGCTAGTTTAGGGGCTGCCTTGCTACTGTTTTAAATGTTATGTCCATATTGTGCATGTTTAGTAGAGCTGTAGGCCTTTTGGGGTGCATAACATTGCATTTCGGGCATCGGGTGTGATTTTGTCATAATTCGGGGCCTATTTGTGCATCATTTTAGCTGCTGAAATTGGCATTTTTCATATGCCATATGTCACATCTCATTCGTATGTCATTTCTGTGCCTTAGGGCCATGCCTCGGTTTGCGTGCCCGTGTGCACGCATTTCGAGGCAGCTCATTTTCATCCGACGGCATCTTATGTGAGTGCGGCTGAGGCCCTCTCATGTTAGTGTAAGCCCAATTTGCATTTTCATGACATTTCATGCTTTTATGACATTGCCTCGGTTTGCGCGCCCGTGGGCACGCATTTCGAGGCAGCTCATTTTCATCTTACGGCCTCTCATGTGAGTGTGGTTGAGGCCCTCTCACGTTAGTATAAGTCCATTTCGCATTCCGTATGTCATTTCATGCTTTAATCCATCGCCTCGGTTTGCGCACCCGTGGGCACGCATTTCGAGGCCTCTCATTTTTATCCGATGGCCTCCCGTGTGAGCGTGGCTGAGGTCCTCTCATGTTGGTATAAGTCCATTTTGCATTCTGTATGCCATTTTCGCATCATTGCATTCCGTATGTCATTTTCTTGGTTTGCGTGTCCACGGGCACGCACTTCGAGACATCTCATTTTAGCCTCATTACATATCATTTCCATGTCATTTTGCATTCCGTATGTATCGCCTCGGTTTGCGCGCCCGTGGGCACGCATTTTGAGGCACTTCTTTCTTTATCCGACGGCCTCTTATGTGAGTGTGGCTGAGGTCCACTCATATTAGTGTAAGTCCAATTGCATTGCGTATGTCATTTTAGGCTTTAGGATCATTTCCTCGATTTGCGTGCCCGTCTGGCACGCATTTCGAGGCATCTCATTTCCATAGCATTGTGCATGTTAGGGTTGCATATTAGCTACATTTCATGCATATCATGCATACCGCATCGTGTTCGGGATAGGAGTTAGCCCGGACACGGGAAACGAGGCACGTTTCGTACTCCGAGTGACAGAACGGGTCTCAATTCCCAAGTCACCGACACTCCGGATTACCCATGATGGAGTTAGGTTTTGTTGTAGCATTCATCTGCATTCATCCTATATTGAGTTGTGCAATCCGACTCCTCGGCCATCATGCATCGAGATGCGTGATTGGTGGCACGAGGATCGAGGCATGCATATATTTGTGAAATACATTGCTATGCCCCTTTCCTGCTCTCTGTTGCAGCAAAATGAAGAATCAGCAACTTTTCGGAGCCGGGCACGCATTTCGAGAAACATTGCAAACAGAGGCTAATCGGGGCATCCCAGTGGATTTTCGCGCAAAGGCAGTCCAGCATACATCATTCATCAGAATCGAGGCAGCCCCTGGCTTGCATGCCAGTTTACAGCTTTCTTAGTTTAATTTGTTAATTAATTAGGAATTTGTATATTATTCGGACTGTAGTATTTCGGACTGTATTATTCTTTTATTCGGACTGTATATTTATTCGGACCCTCTGCGCGAGGGCGTAATTGTAATAAGTGTGGGTGAGTGTGATGTATGTCTTCCAATCCCACGTCTTTCTTCCCTTTTATTTACCCGCTTACGATGGTTAGATATAGGGCATATTTCAATTAGCATACAGTATGACAGCATGTTTGCATCATTCATCTGTTTTGCACGCACCGGGCTCGGCGCATCATACAAACTGCATTTGTATTTCAATTCCAAGTTGAGTACTTGATAGCTGTAGCATTCCACATGCCATGTTTAGAATAGTCGAGCCTGCTATAGTTGCATTATTGCATGCGTTGCATTAGGCATTTCTGTATAATTAGGATCATGCATGATTTCTAATCAGCTTTTGTTTTTGGCTTGGAGTACTCGGTAAGTTTTATGCTTTAGCATCCTTGCATGTGTGTGAGTGTTGCCATGATAGCATGCTTACCATGAGGCTATGTGCTTATGTGATATAACTGCCTTGAATGCCTGTGGGTGGAGGTTGAGTTATTTGAAGCAGAACAATGCGTTGACTGTTTGTTTTAAGCCCACTAGATAGTGGCAAAACCATTGTTTTCTAAGCCCACCTGAGGGTGGCAAATCCACGTCTTAGCCTACCTGCGGGTAGCACCATCAAACCATTTTCAAACAAACAAACATGAAATGTTTTGTTCCAATTCAGGCGACTCAGTCTATACTTGTTTGCTGCGAGCATCACATAGTAACCTAGGCTAATAACCGGAATAAGAACTCACATTGTTTTCAAAATAAGATATCATGGTTAGTAGAGGCCGGTCTTTGACCGGGCGAGCGGGGGTGCTCACGAGGTGACCTTCCCCAATCGTACCCAAGTTCCCGAGCCGAGGCAACTTTGGTGATGACGGACACGTGGCCTTTGGCAACGAGTCAGGGTTTCCTAAATTTCCCAAAAATAAAATATTTAGGTGGTGACTCTGTTATCTGGCAAAGCAGTCCATGTTTGATACTTCTTTCAAAAAATCTGTTTTCAAAACGATTTGCCGGATCTGGACTCTTTGGTTCAAGATTAAGAACCGTGACATTTGAGTCCTTGAACTGTAGTGACCCCCACATGAACAGAACGGGACCTAACCCTCCCGGGGCGTTCGGGGACGTCTACAGCTGCGCAAAATAGCGCGAGTGTAAACTGCACAAAACAGTGCGGTGCGCAAAATAGCGCGGGTGATAAACTGCACAAAACAGTGCAGTGCGCAAAATAGCGCGGTGATAAACTCCACAAAACAGTGCGGTGCGCAAAATAGCGCGAGTGTAAACTGCACAAAACAGTGCGGTGCGTAAAATAGCGCGAGTGATAAACTGCACAAAACAGTGCACTGCGCAAAATAGCGCGAGTGTAAACTGCACAAAACAGTGCGCTGCGCAAAATAGCGCGGGTGATAAACTGCACAAAACAGTGCGCTGCGCAAAATAGCGCGGGTGATAAACTCCACAAAACAGTGCGCTGCGCAAAATAGCGCGAGTGTAAACTGCACAAAACAGTGCGGTGCGCAAAATAGCGCGAGTGATAAACTGCACAAAACAGTGCGGTGCGCAAAATAGCGCGGGTGATAAACTGCACAAAACAGTGCGCTGCGCAAAATAGCGCGAGTGTAAACTGCACAAAAAAGTGCGCTGCGCAAAATAGCGCGAGTGATAAACTGCACAAAACAGTGCCTTGTGCAAAATAGCGCGAGTGATAAACTGCACAAAACACTGCGGTGCGCAAAATAGTGCGAGTGTAAGCTGCGCAAAACAGTGCGCTGCGCAATATAGCGGGGGTGTAAACTGCACAAAACAGTGGGCTGCGCAAAATAGCGCGAGTGATAAACTGCACAAAACAGTGCGCTGCGCAGAATAGCGCGAGTGTTAAACTGCACAAAACAGTGCGCTGCGCAAAATAGCGCGAGTGTAAACTGCACAAAACCGTGCGCTGCGCAAAATAACGCGAGTGTTAAACTGCACAAAACCGTGCGGTGCGCAAAATAGCGCGAGTGATAAACTGCACAAAACAGTGCTGTGCGCAAAATAGCGCGACTGTAAGCTGCACGAAACAGTGCGGTGCGCAATATGGCGCGAGTGTAATCTGTGCGCAAAATAGCGACTGTAAACTGCGCAAAACAGTGCGCTGCGCAAAATAGCGCGAGTGATAAACTGCACAAAACAGTGCGCTGCGCAAAATAGTGCGTGTGTGAACTGCACAAAACACTGCATTGCGAAAAATAGCGCGAGTGATAAACTGCACAAAACAGTGCGCTGCGCAAAATAGCGCGAGTGTTAAACTGCACAAAATAGTGCGCTGCGCGAAATAGCGCGAGTGTGTACTGCACAAAACAGTGCGCTGCGCAAAACAGCGCGAGTGATAAACTGCACAAAACAGTGCGCTGCGCAAAATAGCGCGAGTGATAAACTTCACAAAACAGTGCGCTGCGCAAAATAGCGCGAGTGTAAACTGCACAAAACAGCGCGCTGCGAAAAATAGCGCGAGTGATAAACTGCACAAAACAGTGCGCGGTGAAAAATAGCGCGAGTGATAAACTGCACAAAACACTGCGGTGCGCAAAATAGCGCGAGTGTAAGCTGCACAAAACAGTGCGCTGCGCAATATAGCGGGAGTGTAAATTGCACAAAACTGTGGGGTGCGCAAAATAGCGCGAGTGATAAACTGCCCAAAATAGTGCGGTGCACAAAATAGCGCGAGTGTAAACTGCACAAAACAGTGCGCTGTGCAAAAAAGCGCGAGGGTTAAACTGCACAAAAGAGTGCGCTGCGCAAAATAGCGCGAGTGATAAACTGCACAAAACAGTGCGCTGCACAAAATAGCGCGAGTTTAAACTGCACAAAACAGTGCGGTGGGCAAAATAGCGCGAGTGATAAACTACACAAAACAGTGCGCCGCGCAAAATACCGCGAGTGTAAACTGCACAAAACAGTGCGCTGCGCAAAAGAGCGCGAGTGTATACTGCACAAAACAGTGCGATGCGCAAAATAGCGCGTGTAAACTGCACAAAACAGTGCGGTGCGCAAAATAGCGCGAGTGTAAACTGCACAAAACAGTGCGCCGTGCAAAATAGCGCGAGTGTAAACTGCACAAAACAGTGCGCCGTGCAAAATATCGCGGTGATAAACTGCACAAAACAGTGCGTTGCGCAAAATAGCGCGGGTGATTAACTCCACAAAATAGTGCACTGCGCAAAATAGCGCGAGTGTAAACTGCACAAAACAGTGCGGTGCGCAAAATAGCGCGAGTGATAAACTGCACAAAACAGTGCACTGCGCAAAATAGCGCGAGTGTAAACTGCAAAAAACAGTGCGCTGCGCAAAATAGCGCGAGTGGTAAATTGCACAAAACAGTGCGGTGCGCAAAATAGCGCGAGTGAAATCTGCACAAAACAGTGCGCAGCGCAAAATAGCGCGAGTGTAAACTGCACAAAACAGTGCGCTGCGCAAAACAGCGTGGGTGATAAACTGCACAAAACATTGCGGTGCGGAAAATAGCGCGAGTGATAAACTGCACAAAAGAGTGCGCTGCACAAAATAGCGCGAGTGTAAACTGCACAAAACAGTGCGTTGCGCAAAATAGCGCGAGTGATAAACTGCACAAAACAGTGCGGTGCGCAAAATAGCGCGAGTGTAAGCTGCACAAAACAGTGCGCTGCGCAAAATAGCGCGAGTGTAACCTGCACAAAACAGTGCGCTACGCAAAATAGCGCGAGTGTAAACTGCACAAAACAGTGCGCTGCGCAAAATAGCGCGAGTGTAAACTGCACAAAATAGTGCGATGCGCAAAATAGCGACTGTAAACTGCACAAAACAGTGCGGTGCGCAAAATAGCGCGAGTGATAAACTGCACAAAACAGTGCGCTGTGCAAAATAGCGCGAGTGTGAACTGCACAAAACAGTGCGCTGTGCAAAATAGCGCGAGTGATAAACTGCACAAAACAGTGCGCTGCGCAAAATAGCGCGAGTGATAAACTGCACAAAAGGTGCGCTACGCAAAATAGCGCTAGTGTAAACTGCACAAAACAGTGCGTTGTGCAAAATAGCGCGAGTGATAAACTGCACAAAATAGCGCGGTGCGCAAAATAGCGAGAGTGTAAGCTGCACAAAACTGTGCGCTACACAAAATAGCGCGAGTTGAAACTGCACAAAACAGTGCGCTGCGCAAAATAGCGCGAGTGTAAACTACACAAAACAGTGTGGTGCGCAAAATAGCGGGAGTGAAATCTGCACAAAACAGTGCGCTGCGCAATATTGCACGAGTGTAAGCTGCACAAAAGAGGTGCGCAGCGCAAAATAGCACGAGTGTAAACTGCCCAAAACAGTGCGATGCGCAAAATAGCGACTGTAAACTGCACAAAACATTGCGGTGCGCAAAATAGCGCGAGTGATAAACTGCACAAAAGAGTGCGCTGTGCAAAATAGCGTTAGTGTAAACTGCACAAAACAGTGCATTGCGCAAAATAGTGCGAGTTATAAACTGCACAAAACACTGCGGTGCGCAAAATAGTGCGAGTGTAAGCTGCACAAAACAGTGCGCTGCGCAATATAGCGGGGGTGTAAACTGCACAAAACAGTGGGGTGCGCAAAATAGTGCGAGTGTAAGCTGCACAAAACAGTGCGCTGCGCAATATAGCGGGGGTGTAAACTGCACAAAACAGTGGGGTGCGCAAAATAGTGCGAGTGCAAGCTGCACAAAACAGTGCGCTGTGCAAAATAGCGCGAGTGATAAACTGCACAAAACAGTGCGCTGCGCAAAATAGCGCGAGTGATAAACTGCACAAAAGAGTGCGCTACGCAAAATAGCGCTAGTGTAAACTGCACAAAACAGTGCGTTGTGCAAAATAGCTCGAGTGATAAACTGCACAAAATAGCGCGGTGCGCAAAATAGCGAGAGTGTAAGCTGCACAAAACTGTGCGCTACACAAAATAGCGCGAGTTGAAACTGCACAAAACAGTGCGCTGCGCAAAATAGCGCGAGTGTAAACTACACAAAACAGTGTGGTGCGCAAAATAACGCGAGTGAAATCTGCACAAAACAGTGCGCTGCGCAATATTGCACGAGTGTAAGCTGCACAAAAGAGTGCGCAGCGCAAAATAGCACGAGTGTAAACTGCCCAAAACAGTGCGATGCGCAAAATAGCGACTGTAAACTGCACAAAACATTGCGGTGCGCAAAATAGCGCGAGTGATAAACTGCACAAAAGAGTGCGCTGTGCAAAATAGCGTTAGTGTAAACTGCACAAAACAGTGCATTGCGCAAAATAGTGCGAGTTATAAACTGCACAAAACACTGCGGTGCGCAAAATAGTGCGAGTGTAAGCTGCACAAAACAGTGCGCTGCGCAATATAGCGGGGGTGTAAACTGCACAAAACAGTGGGGTGCGCAAAATAGTGCGAGTGTAAGCTGCACAAAACAGTGCGCTGCGCAATATAGCGGGGGTGTAAACTGCACAAAACAGTGGGGTGCGCAAAATAGTGCGAGTGTAAGCTGCACAAAACAGTGCGCTGCGCAATATAGCGGGGGTGTAAACTGCACAAAACAGTGGGGTGCGCAAAATAGCGCGAGTGATAAACTGCACAAAACAATGCGCTGCGCAAAATAGCGCGAGTGTTAAACTGCACAAAACAGTGCGCTGCGCAAAATAACGCGAGTGTAAACTACACAAAACAGTGCGCTGCGCAAAATAGCGCGAGTGATAAACTTCACAAAACAGTCCGCTGCGCAAAATAACGCGAATGTAAAATGCACAAAACAGTGCGCTGCGCAAAATGGCGCGAGTGATAAACTGCACAAAACAGTGCGCTGCACAAAATAGCGCTAGTGATAAACTCCACAAAACAGTGCGCTGCGCAAAATAGCGCGAGTGTAAACTGCACAAAACAGTGTGGTGCACAAATTAGCGCGAATGATAAACTGCACAAAACAGTGCGCTGCGCAAAATAGCGCGAGTGTAAACTGCACAAAACAGTGCGGTGCGCAAAATAGCGCGAGTGATAAACTGCACAAAACAGTGCGCTGCGCAAAATAGTGCGAGTGTTAAACTGCACAAATCAGTGCGCCGCGCAAAATAGCGCGAGTGTAAACTGCCAAAAATAGTGCGCTGCGCAAAATGGCACGAGTGATAAACTGCACAAAACAGTGCGGTGCGCAAAATAGCGCGAGTGTAAACTGCACAAAACAGTGCATTGCTTAAAATAGCGCGAGTGATAAACTGCACAAAACACTGCGGTGCGTAAAATAGCGCGAGTATAAGCTGCACAAAACAGTGCGCTGCGCAATATAGCGGGAGTGTAAACTGCACAAAACAGTGGGGTGCGCAAAATAGCGCGAGTGATAAACTGCACAAAACAGTGCGCTGCGCAAAATAGCGCGAGTGTTAAACTGCACAAAACAGTGCGCTGCGCAAAATAGCGCGAGTGATAAACTCACAAAACAGTGCGCTGCGCAAAATAGCGCGAGTGTTAAACTGCACAAAACAGTGCGCCGCGCAAAATACCGCGAGTGTGAACTGCACAAAACAGTGCGCTGCTCAAAATAGCGCGAGTGATAAACTTCACAAAATCGTGCGCTGCGCAAAATAGCGCGAGTGTAAACTGCACAAAACAGTGCGGTGCGGAAAATAGCGCGAGTGATAAACTGCACAAAACAGTGCGCGGCGCAAAATACCGCGAGTTTAAACTGCACAAAACAGTGCGCTGCGCAAAATCGCGCGAGTGTAAACAGCACAAAACAGTGCGGTGCGCAAAATAGCGCGAGTGATAAACAGCACAAAACAGTGCGCTGCGCAAAATAGCGCGAGTGTAAACTGCACAAAACAGTGCGCTGCGCAAAAGAGCGCGAGTGTATAGCGCACAAAATAGTGCCGTGCGCAAAATAGCGCGCGTGTAAACTGCACAAAACAGTGCGCTGCGCAAAATAGCGCGAGTGTAAACTGCACAAAACAGTGCGCTGCGCAAAATAGCGCGAGTGGTAAACTGCACAAAACAGTGCGCTGCGCAAAATAGCGCGACTGTAAACTGCACAAAACTGTGCGCTGCGTAAAATAGCGCGAGTGATAAACTGCACAAAATAGTGCGCTGCGCAAATAGCGCGAGTGATAAACTGCACAAAACAGTGCGCTGCGCAAAATAGCGCGAGTGTAAACTGCACAAAACAGTGCGGTGCGCAAAATAGCGCGAGTGATAAACTGCACAAAATAGCGCGAGTGTAAACTGCACAAAACAGTGCGCTGCGCAAAATAGCGCGAGTGATAAACTACACAAAATAGTGCGGTGCGCAAAATAGCGCGAGTGATAAACAGCACAAAACAGTGCGCTGCGCAAAATAGCGCGAGTGTAAACTGCACAAAACAGTGCGCTGCGCAAAAGAGCGCGAGTGTATAGCGCACAAAATAGTGCCGTGCGCAAAATAGCGCGCGTGTAAACTGCACAAAACAGTGCGCTGTGCAAAATAGCGCGAGTGTAAACTGCACAAAACAGTGCGCTGCGCAAAATAGCGCGAGTGGTAAACTTCACAAAACAGTCCGCTGCGCAAAATAGCGCGACTGTAAACTGCACAAAACTGTGCGCTGCTAAAATAGCGCGAGTGACAAACTGCACAAAATAGTGCGCTGCGCAAAATAGCGCGAGTGATAAACTCCACAAAACAGTGCGCTGCGCAAAATAGCGCGAGTGTAAACTGCACAAAACAGTGCGGTGCGCAAAATAGCGCGAATGATAAACTGCACAAAATAGCGCGAGTGTAAACTGCACAAAACAGTGCGCTGCGCAAAATAGCGCGAGTGGGAAACTACACAAATATGCGGTGCGCAAAATAGCGCGAGTGAAATCTGCACAAAACAGTGCGCTGCGCAATATTGCACGAGTGTAAACTGCACAAAAGAGTGCGCAGCGCAAAATAGCACGAGTGTAAACTGCCCAAACAGTGCGATGCGCAAAAAATAGCGACTGTAAACTGCACAAAACATTGCGGTGCGCAAAATAGCGCGAGTGATAAACTGCACAAAAGAGTGCGCTGTGCAAAATAGCGCTAGTGTAAACTGCACAAAACAGTGCGTTGCGCAAAATAGCGCGAGTGATAAATAGCACACAACAGTGCGGTGCGCAAAATAGCGCGAGTGTAAGCTGCACAAAACAGTGCGCTGTGCAAAGTAGCGCGAGTGTAAACGGCACAAAACAGTGCGCTGCGCAAAATAGCGCGAGTGTAAACTGTACAAAACAGTGCGATGCGCAAAATAGCGACTGTAACCTGCACAGAACAGTGCGGCGCGCAAAATAGCGCGAGTGATAAACTGCACAAAACAGTGCGCTGCGCAAAATAGCGCGAGTGTAAACTGCACAAAACAGTGCATTGCGCAAAATAGCGCGAGTGATAAACTGCACAAAACAGTGCGCTGCGCAAAATAGTGCGAGTGTAAGCTGCACAAAACATGCGCTGCGCAATATAGCGGGGGTGTAAACTGCACAAAACAGTGGGGTGCGCAAAATAGCGCGAGTGATAAACTGCCACAAACAATGCGCTGCCAAAATAGCGTGAGTGTTAAACTGCACAAAACAGTGCGCTGCGCAAAATAGCGCGAGTGTAAACTGCACAAAACACTGCGCTGGCAAAATAGCGCGAGTGATAAACTTCACAAAACAGTCCGCTGCGCAAAATAACGCGAATGTAAATTGCACAAAAAGTGCGCTGCGCAAAATGGCGCGAGTGATAAACTGCACAAAACAGTGCGCTGCCAAAATAGCGCTAGTGATAACTCCTCCACAAAACAGTGCGCTGCGCAAAATAGCGCGAGTGTAAACTGCACAAAAGTGTGGTGCACAAATTAGCGCGAATGATAAACTGCACAAAACAGTGCGCTGCACAAAATAGAGCGAGTGTAAACTGCACAAAACAGTGCGGTGCGCAAAATAGCGCGAGTGATAAACTGCACAAAACAGTGCGCTGCGCAAAATACCGCGAGTGTTAAACTGCACAAAACAGTGCGCCGCGCAAAATAGCGCGAGTGTAAACTGCCCAAAATAGTGCGCTGCGCAAAATGGCGCGAGTGATAAACTGCACAAAACGTGCGGTGCGAAAAATAGCGCGAGTGTAAACTGCACAAAACAGTGCATTGCTTAAAATAGCGCAAGTGATAACTGCACAAAACACTGCGGTGCGTAAATAGCGCGAGTATAACTGCACAAAACAGTGCGCTGCGCAATATAGCGGGAGTAAACTGCACAAAACAGTGCGGTGCGCAAAATAGCGCGAGTGATAAACTGCACAAAACAGTGCGCTGCGCAAAATAGCGCGAGTGTTAACTGCACAAAACAGTGCGCGGCGCAAAATAGCGCGAGTGATAAACTGCACAAAACAGTGCGCCGCGCAAAATAGCGCGAGTGTTAAACTGCACAAAACAGTGCGCCGCGCAAAATAGCGCGAGTGTGAACTGCACAAAACAGTGCGCTGCGCAAAATAGCGCGAGTGATAAACTGCACAAAAGAGTGCGCTACGCAAAATAGCGCTAGTGTAAACTGCACAAAACAGTGCGTTGTGCAAAATAGCGAGAGTGTAAGCTGCACAAAACTGTGCGCTGCGCAAAATAGCGCGAGTTTAAACTGCACAAAACAGTGCGCTGCGCAAAATAGCGCGAGTTTAAACTGCACAAAACAGTGCGCTGCGCAAAATAGCGCGAGTGTAAACTGCACAAAACAGTGCAGTGCGCAAAATAGCGCGATTGTAAACTGCACAAAACAGTGCGATGCGCAAAATAGCGACTGTAAACTACACAAAACAGTGCGGTGCGCAAAATAGCGCGAGTGATAAACTGCACAGAACAGTGCGCTGCGCAAAATAGCGCGAGTGTAAACTACACAAAACAGTGCATTGCGCAAAATAGCGCGAATGGTAAACTACACAAAACACTGCGGTGCGCAAAATAGCGCGAGTATAAGCTGCACAAAACAGTGCGCTGCGCAATATAGCGGGAGTGTAAACTGCACAAAACAGGGGGGTGCGCAATAGCGCGAATGATAACTGCACAAAACAGGGGGGTGCGCAAAATAGCGCGAGTGTTAAACTGCACAAACAGTGCACTGCGTAAAATAGCGCGACTGTGAACTGCACAAAACAGTGCGCTGTGCAAAATAGCGCGAGTGATAAACTTCACAAAATCGTGCGCTGCGCAAAATAGCGCGAGTGTAAACTGCACAAAACAGTGCGGTGCGGAAAATAGCGCGAGTGATAAACTGCACAAAACAGTGTGCTGCGCAAAATAGCGCGAGTGATAAACTGCACAAAACAGTGCGCTGCGCAAAATAGCGCGAGTGTAAACTGCACAAAACAGTGCGCTGCGCAAAATCGCACGAGTGTAAACTGCACAAAACAGTGCGGTGCGCAAAATAGCGCGAGTGATAAACTACACAAAACAGTGCGCTGCGCAAAATAGCGCGAGTGTAAACTGCACAAAACAGTGCGCTGCGCAAAAGAGCGCGAGTGTATACCGCACAAAGCAGTGCGATGCGCAAAATAGCGCGAGTGTAAACTGCACAAAATAGTGCGCTGCGCAAAATAGCGCGAGTGATAAACTTCACAAAACAGTGCGCTGCGCAAAATAGCGCGGACTGTAAACTGCACAAAACAGTGCGCTGCGCAAAATCGCGAGTGATAAACTGCACAAACAGTGCGCTGCGGAAATAGCGCGAGTGATAAACTCCACAAAACAGTGCGCTGCGCAAAATAGCGCAGTGTAAACTGCCAAAACAGTGCGGTGCACAAAATAGCGCGAATGATAAACTGCACAAACAGTGCGCTGCGCAAATAGCGCGAGTGGTAAACTGCACAAAATAGTGCGGTGCGCAAAATAGCGCGAGTGAAATCTGCACAAAACAGTGCGCTGCGCAATATTGCACGAGTGTAAACTGCACAAAAGAGTGCGCAGCGCAAAATAGCGAGAGTGTAAACTGCCCAAAACAGTGCGATGCGCAAAATAGCGACTGTAAACTGCACAAAACATTGCGGTGCGCAAAATAGCGCGAGTGATAAACTGCACAAAAGAGTGCGCTGCGCAAAATAGCGCTAGTGTAAACTGCACAAACCGTGCGTTGCGCAAAATAGCGTGAGTGAGAAACAACACAAACAGTGCGCTGCGCAAAATAGCGCGAGTGTAAGCTGCACGAAACAGTGCGCTGCGCAATATAGCGCGAGTGTAAACGGCACAAAACAGTGCGCTGCGCAAAATAGCGCGAGTGTAAACTGTACAAAACAGTGCGCTGCGCAAAATAGCGCGAGTGTAAACTGTACAAAACAGTGCGATGCGCAAAATAGCGACTGTAACCTGCACAGAACAGTGCGGCGCGAAAATAGCCGAGTGATAAACTGCACAAAACAGTGCGCTGCGCAAATAGCGCGAGTGTAAACTGCACAAAACAGTGCATTGCGCAAAATAGCGCGAGTGATAAACTGCCAAAACACTGCGGTGCGCAAAATAAGTGCGAGAGTAAGCTGCACAAAACAGTGCGCTGCGCAATATAGCGGGGGTGTAAACTGCACAAAACAGTGGGTGCGCAAAATAGCGCGAGTGATAACTGCACAAAACAGCGCACTGCGCAAAATAGCGAGAGTGTTAAACTGCAACAAAACAGTGCGCTGCGCAAAATAGCGCGAGTGATAAACTTCACAAAACATCCACTGCGCAAAATAGCGCGACTGTAAACTACACAAAACAGTGCGCTGCGCAAAATAGCGCGAGTGATAAACTGCACAAAACAGTGCGCTGCGCAAAATAGCGCGAGTGATAAACTCCACAAAACAGTGCGCTGCGCAAAATAGCGCAGTGTAAACTGCACAAAACAGTGCGGTGCGCAAAATAGCGCGAATGATAAACTGCACAAAACTGTGCGCTGCGCAAAATAGCGTGAGTGTAAACTGCACAAAACAGTGCGCTGCGCAAATAGCGCGAGTGGTAACTGCACAAAATAGCGCGGTACGCAAAATAGCGCGAGTGAAATCTGCACAAAACAGTGCGCTGCGCAATATTGCACGAGTGTAAACTGCACAAAAGAGTTCGCAGCGCAAAATAGCGCGAGTGTAAACTGCCCAAAACAGTGCGATGCGCAAAATAGCGACTGTAAACTGCACAAAACATTGTGGTGCGCAAAATAGCGCGAGTGATAAACTGCACAAAAGAGTGCGCTGCGCAAAATAGCGCTAGTGCAAACTGCACAAAACAGTGCGTTGCGCAAAATAGCGCGAGTGATAAACAGCACAAAACAGTGCGGTGCCCAAAATAGCGCGAGTGTAAGCTGCACAAAACAGTGCGCTGCGCAAAATAGCGCGAGTGTAAACGGCGCAAAACAGTGCGCTGCGCAAAATAGCGCGAGTGTAAACTGTACAAAACAGTGCGATGCGCAAAATAGCGACTGTAACCTGCACAGAACAGTGCGGCGCGAAAATAGCGCGAGTGATAAACTGCACAAAACAGTGCGCTGCGCAAAATAGCGCGAGTGTAAACTGCACAAAACAGTGCATTGCGCAAAATAGCGCGAGTGATAAACTGCACAAAACACTGCGGTGCGCAAAATAGTGCGAGAGTAAGCTGCACAAAACAGTGCGCTGCGCAATATAGCGGGGGTGTAAACTGCACAAAACAGTGGGGTGCGCAAAATAGCGCGAGTGATAAACTGCACAAAACAGTGCACTGCGCAAAATAGCGAGAGTGTTAAACTGCACAAAACAGTGCGCTGCGCAAAATAGCGCGAGTGATAAACTTCACAAAATAGTCCACTGCGCAAAATAGCGCGACTGTAAACTACACAAAACAGTGCGCTGCGCAAAATAGCGCGAGTGTAAACTGCACAAAACAGTGCGCTGCGCAAAATAGCGCGAATGATAAACTCCACAAAACTGTGCGCTGCGCAAAATAGCGTGAGTGTAAACTGCACAAAACAGTGCGCTGCGCAAAATAGCGCGAGTGGTAAACTGCACAAAATAGCGCGGTGCGCAAAATAGCGCGAGTGAAATCTGCACAAAACAGTGCGCTGCGCAATATTGCACGAGTGTAAACTGCACAAAAGAGTTCGCAGCGCAAAATAGCGCGAGTGTAAACTGCCCAAAACAGTGCGATGCGCAAAATAGCGACTGTAAACTGCACAAAACATTGTGGTGCGCAAAATAGCGCGAGTGATAAACTGCACAAAAGAGTGCGCTGCGCAAAATAGCGCTAGTGCAAACTGCACAAAACAGTGCGTTGCGCAAAATAGCGCGAGTGATAAACAGCACAAAACAGTGCGGTGCGCAAAATAGCGCGAGTGTAAGCTGCACAAAACAGTGCGCTGCGCAAAATAGCGCGAGTGTAAACGGCAGAAAATAGTGCGCTGCGCAAAATAGCGCGAGTGTAAACTGCACAAAACAGTGCGATGCGCAAAATAGCGACTGTAAACTGCACAAAACAGTGCGGTGCGCAAAATAGCGCGAGTGATAAACTGCACAAAACAGTGCGCTGCGCAAAATAGCGCGAGTGTAAACTGCACAAAACAGTGCATTGCGCAAAATAGCGCGAGTGATAAACTGCACAAAACACTGCGGTGCGCAAAATAGTGCGAGTGTAAGCTGCACAAAACAGTGCGCTGCGCAATATAGCGGGCGTGTAAACTGCACAAAACAGTGGGGTGCGCAAAATAGCGCGAGTGATAAACTGCACAAAACAGTGCGCTGCGCAAAATAGCGAGAGTGTTAAACTGCACAAAACAGTGCGCTGCGCAAAATAGCGCGAGTGTAAATTGCACAAAACAGTGCGGTGCGCAAAATAGCGCGAGTGATAAACTTCACAAAACAGTCCGCTGCGCAAAATAGCGCGAATGTAAACTGCACAAAACAGTGCGCTGCGCAAAATAGCGCGAGTGATAAACTGCACAAAACAGTGCGCTGCACAAAATAGCGCGAGTGATAAACTCCACAAAACAGTGCGGTGCGCAAAATAGCGCGAGTGTAAACTGCACAAAACAGTGCGGTGCGCAAATTAGCGCGAATGATAAACTGCACAAAACAGTGCGCTGCGCAAAATAGCGCGAGTGTAAACTGCACAAACGAGTGCGCAGCGCAAAATAGCGCGAGTGATAAACTGCACAAAAGAGTGTGCTGCGCAAAATAGCGCTAGTGTAAGCTGCACAAAACAGTGCGCTGCGCCAAATAGCGCGAGTGATAAACAGCACAAAACTATGCGGTGCGCAAAATAGCGCGAGTGTAAGCTGCACAGAACAGTGCGCTGCCCAAAATAGCGCCAGTGTAAACGGCACAAAACAGTGCGATGCGCAAAATAGCGACTGTAAAATGCACAAAACAGTGCGCTGCGCAAAATAGCGCGAGTGTAAACTGCACAAAGTAGTGCATTGCGCAAAATAGCGCGAGTGATAAACTGCACAAAACACTGCGGTGCGCAAAATAGTGCGAGTGTAAGCTGCACAAAACAGTGCGCTGCGCAATACAGCGGGGGTGTAAACTGCACAAAACAGTGGGGTGCGCAAAATAGCCCGAGTGATAAACTGCACAAAATAGTGCGCTACGGAAAATAGCGCGAGTGTTAAACTGCACAAAACAGTGCGCTGCGCAAAATAGCGCGAGTGATAAACTGCACAAAACAGTGCGGTGCGCAAAATAGCGCGAGTGTAAGCTGCACAAAACAGTGCGGTGCGCAATATAGCGCGAGTGTAATCTGCACAAAACAGTGCGCTGCGCAAAATAGCGCGAGTGTAAACTGCACAAAACAGTGCGGTGCGCAAAATAGCGCGAGTGTAAACTGCACAAAACAGTGCGATGCGCAAAATAGCGACTGTAAACTGCACAAAACAGTGCGGTGCGCAAAATAGCGCGAGTGATAAACTGCACAAAATAGTACGCTGCGCAAAATAGCGCCAGTGTAAACTGCACAAAACAGTGCATTGCGCAAAATAGCGCGAGTATTAAACTGCACAAAACACTGCGGTGCGCAAAATAGCGCGAGTATAAGCTGCACAAAACAGTGCGCTGCGCAATATAGCGGGAGTGTAAACTGCACAAAACAGTGGGGTGCGCAAAATAGCGCGAGTGATAAACTGCACAAAACCGTGTGCTGCGCAAAATAGCACGAGTGTTAAACTGCACAAACAGTGCGCTGCGCAAAATAGCGCGAGTGATAAACTGCACAAAGCAGTGCGCTGCGCAAAATAGCGCGAGTGTTAAACTGCACAAAACAGTGCACTGCGCAAAATAGCGCGAGTGTGAACTGCACAAAACCGTGCGCTACGCAAAATAGCGCGAGTGTAAACTGCACAAAACAGTGCGCTGTGCAAAAGAGCGCGAGTGTATACTGCACAAAACAGTGCGATGCGCAAAATAGCGCGAGTGTAAACTGCACAAAACAGTGCGGTGCGCAAAATAGCGCGAGTGTAAACTGCACAAAATAGTGCGCTGCGCAAAATAGCGCGAGTGATAAACTTCACAAAACAGTGCGGTGCGCAAAATAGCGCGAGTGTAAACTGCACAAAACAGTGCGCTGTGCAAAATAGCGCGAGTGATAAACTGCACAAAACAGTGCGCTGCGCAAAACAGCGCGAGTGATAAACTCCACAAAACAGTGCGCTGCGCAAAATAGCGCGAGTGTAAACTGTACAAAACAGTGCGGTGGCAAAATAGCGCGAGTGATAAACTGCACAAAACAGTGCGCTGCGCAAAATAGCGCGAGTGTTAACTGCAAAAAACAGTGTGCTGCGCAAAATAGCGTGAGTGGTAAACTGCACAATACAGTGCGGTGCGCAAAATAGCGCGAGTGAAATCTGCACAAAACAGTGCGCAGCGCAAAATAGCGCGAGTGTAAACTGCAGAAAACAGTACGATGCGCAAAATAGCGACTGTAAACTGCACAAAACATTGCGGTGCGCAAAATAGCGCGAGTGATAAACTGCACAAAACAGTGCGCTGCGTAAAATAGCGCTAGTGTAAACTGCACAAAACAGTGCGTTGCGCAAAATAGCGTTAGTGATAAACTGCACAAAACAGTGCGGTGCGCAAAATAGCGCGAGTGTAAGCTGCACAAAACTGTGCGCTGCGCAAAATAGCGCGAGTGTAAACTGCACAAAACAGTGCGCTGCGCAAAATAGTGCGAGTGTAAACTGCACAAAACAGTGCGTTGCGCAAAATAGCGTGAGTGTAAACTGCACAAAACAGTGCGGTGCGCAAAATAGCGCGAGTGTAAACTGCACAAAACAGTGCGATGCGCAAAATAGCGACTGTAAACTGCACAAAACAGTGCGGTGCGCAAAATAGCGCGAGTGATAAACTGCACAAAACAGTGCGCTGTGCAAAATAGCGCCAGTGTAAACTGCACAAAACAGTGCATTGTGCAAAATAGCGCGAGTGATAAACTGCACAAAACACTGCGGTGCGCAAAATAGCGCGAGTATAAGCTGCACAAAACAGTGCGCTGCGCAATATAGCGGGAGTGTAAACTGCACCAAACAGTGGGGTGCGCAAAATAGCGCGAGTGATAAACTGCACAAAACAGTGCGCTGCGGAAAATAGCGCGAGTGTTAAACTGCACAAAACAGTGCGCTGCGCAAAATAGCGCGAGTGATAAACTGCACAAAGCAGTGCGCTGCGCAAAATAGCGCGAGTGTTAAACTGCACAAAACAGTGCGCTGCGCAAAATTGCGCGAGTGATAAACTGCACAAAACAGTGCGCTGCGCAAAATAGCGCGAGTGATAAACTTCACAAAACAGTGCGCTGCGCAAAATAGCGCTAGTGTAAACTGCACAAAACAGTGCGGTGCAGAAAATAGCGCTGTAACAAGCCCGCGGGGGACCTCGCTACAGTTCGGACTCCCTTTTGTTTTGTTGCGGTTCTTAATCTGATCCAAAGAGTCTAACTCTGGCAAATCGTTTGAGAAAACAGATTTTGGAAAGAAGTGCCAAACATGGACTGCTTTGCCAGATACAGAGTCGCCACCTAAATATTTTAAAATGGGAAATTTAGGAAACCCTGACTCGGTGCCGAAGGCCACGTGTCCGTCATAACCAAAGTAGTCTTGGCTCGGGAGCTTGGCTACGATCGTGGAAGGTCAGCTATGAGCACCCCCTTTCGCCCGATCCGAAGACCGGCCTCTACTAACCGTGATATCCGATTTTGAAAACATTACATGCTCTTTACCGGTTATTAGCCTAGATTTACTACGTTATGCGCACAGCAAACAAGTATAGACAATCGCCTAAGTTGGAACAAACACTACATGTTTGTTTTGAAAACGGTATGCTACTCGCAAGTAGGCTAAAATACAGGTTTTGCCATCCTTAGGTGGTCTTTTAGAAAAAATGGTTTTGCCACTATCTAGTGGGCTTAAAACTCACAGTTTTAATGCATTGTCCCAATTTAGGTAATTCATTCCATCCACAGGCATTCAAGCAGTCATATCACATAAGCACTTAGCCTCATGGTAGTCATGCTATTATGGCAACATTCACACACACGTGGTATGCTAAAGCAAAAAACTTACCTAGTACTCCAAGCCAAAACAGAAGCTTATTAGAAATCCATGCATGGACCTAAGCATACTGAAATGTCTAATGCAACACATGCAAAGATGTAATCTAGGCAGGCTCGACTATCCTAGACATGGCATGTGAAATGCTACAACTATCACGTATTCAATTTGGAATTGAAAGTACGATGCAGTTTGTATGATGTACCAAGCCTGATGTATGTCAACAAATGCATGGATGCACGCATGCCTTGCATAAGGTATGCTAATTTTAAATATGCCCTAATCTACCATCATAAGCAGATAAATAAAAGGGAAGAAAGACGTGGGGTTGGAAGACATACACACATTCACACACCCTTATTACAAATACGCCCTCGCTCGGAGGGACCAAAAAGAACATACAGTCCCAAATAGTACAGTCCAAATACATAATTAATGAATTATTACAGAAATTTCTAATTATCAAATTAAATTCAGTATATAAAAAAAAGAGGGGCCTCAGCCCTGCCTCGGGATGCGCGAATGATGCATGCTCGAATCCGACTCGCCCGGAAACCCGATCATGACACTGCTGCGTCTGTCTTACTGCCCTGTCCCTCCAAAAATTGCCAAAGTCTCAGAACACCTTCCTTGCATGCTGCTGTACACCACGGCCGGATGGAATGGCCACCGGCCATGTAAAAT
Organism: Camellia japonica; assembly: GCA_030407325.1. NCBI lineage: Eukaryota > Viridiplantae > Streptophyta > Magnoliopsida > Ericales > Theaceae > Camellia > Camellia japonica. The sequence goes on along the minus strand of JAPPVO010000509.1, from coordinate 3,314 downwards.
GACCACCGGCTGCTTGAGAGGTTTTCGGCTACCCATAAAGTGCCGGTCGGCACTCTATACCGCAGGTCGGCACAAAATTCCTGCAGAGGACAGTTTGACAGCAACAGCAGGCAGACAGTGCATGATATGGATTTTAGAGCAAATGTAAGCATGGTCAATGCTCCCTATCATGTATGGGACTCAAGGAAGCATGACCCTTGGTTCTTGGGCCATCAACATGCATCTTGGTGCATGATAGCCTAAGGAACCAAGATTGCATTTAATGTAAAAATGCATGCAAACACACAAATGGAACCAAGACCTTATCATGTGTTGTCAAGGGCCTTGGGGACCAAGAGTTGAAACAAGTTGCACCACTGGTAGTGTGAACTTCCCTCAAACCCTTATGCTTGGTTTGACAACCCCAAACCAAGCCATGAAATGCATGTATGCAACATAGCTCAAATGATGCAACATGGGAATTAGGATGCAAGCACACCAAATGTCATACAACTACCATGTTAAGCATGCAAAATGCTAGAGTATACAAGATGCAAATGTCATGCAAACATGGACCAATCAAGCAATAAGACCAACATACTACAACACTTAATGAATCAATTAAGCAATAGACATAGGCAAGCATGTGATGGTGGACTAGACCACAATGGGGCAGCCCTCAAACCAACCCAAAACAGTGGCAAAACATGCCCAAAATGATGACCAATTACCTATGCAAACATGCAAGTCAAAGGGCCTAAGGTTAAGGCACAAAGGAGCATCCTTGCTACCATTAACATGGCCACTCATGGCATATATTAGACCACCAAAAACAGATTTAACAAATGAAATGAGCCCCCAAAACCCAACAACAAGGCAGCCCAAATGCTCTAAACATACAAGCACAATGCTCACTTTAAAGCATAAGAGACCAACATTTCAAAAGATGGGAGAGATGATACATGGAGGCATTTAAGCATGGCATAAGGACTGAGATAGCATATTAGATGATTCCAAATCACTAAAATAGCCTAACCAAATGTATGCTAAGAACTCACATCTTAAGACTAACAAGCCTTAATGCAAAACAACTTTGTCAAACATACCAAACATGGCAAAATCAGTGGCCTACAACCTCTAGACATGGCAAAATGATGCTAACATCTTCATGAAGTGAGGCTCATACATGCAAGAAACATGGCCTAAACTCCTGGCTCATTTCTAGGCAAACTAGAGCATTACAAAGCAAGTATAAGAAGCATGCTAAGGACCACAAAGCCAACCAAAAACAGAGATGATATATGATCCAAAACACCCAATAAGCTCTGAAATGAAGGCATGTAAGGCTAAAAATGCATGCTACTATGTGAGCCAAAGTAAAGACCAAAGAGGGACAAAGGGGAGGGGGTGTCCCTCCCCTATATACGACTCCAAAATACTCCTCATCACTGAAAACCCACTGGTTTTCAGTGGTGAGAAGACCAAAAACACCAAGTTAAACAAGGCTTCAAGAAAAGGGACTAAAAAGACCAAAACAAGGCCTAGGAGGGTGAGTTTGTGCTCAAACCCCCAAGTGACCTTAATGAAGGTTCTAAAGCAAGAAAATATAAGACTTTTTATGTTGAACACAAAGCCAAAAACACAAAGCAAGATAGGTAGAAAGCTAGTGCAAGTTTGGGGAAACTAAAGCAACATGCTACCCTTGAAGACTCCTTGAAGAACAAGTGGTGCAACCCTCTTCTAATGATCAAAACCAGTCCAAAATCACAACAAACAACCCTCCAAGTCCCTCAATCTCGGAGCTAGGTGAATAGTGTGTGTAATGGTGCAAAAGTAAGGTAAAACACACTATTTAGGCCAAGAAACACACACAATGGATGAGGGAAGGGAAGATATAGATATAGATATTATATATATCAGAGATATAGATATAAGCTCTGGTTTTTGTGTTGGAAATGGCTAACCCTAACAAAGGGAGAGAATGGTGCTTATATAGGCCAAGACTAAGCCATAAGACTTAATGGCTAAGCAAAGGAAAAGGGGCAAGAGGTGCAAAGGGTCTTGGCTTCTTGGAGAAGCCAAGACAGCTGGCCAAGCTTCTCCAAGAAGCTTTGGCCAAAGGGTCAAGCTTCTAGAAGCTTAGGGGTTCAGGGTGCAAAGGGTGCAAAATGGTCACACCTGTGCACGGGGGAGTGTGATGGTGCATTCCAGCTGGCACAGCTGGCATGCACCATGTCCCAGGGGTTCAAAGGGTGCATGCCGGCCGGCCAAAACAGTCACCGGCACAAAAAGTGCCGGTCGGCAACATACAGTGCCGACCGCCAAAGTGTTTGACAAAACTGTGCCGATGGCCAAAATGGAGTGCCGGTGTGGTGTGGGGGCCACCGGTGGGCTTCAGGGATGGCTAACAAGCCTCCCCCTACCCTCAAATGCAAAAACACACAAGTCTTGGTGTAAAACCAAGCACAGAACAAGCCGGTTGAGAGGTCCTGAGGCACGACGCGCAGCGGGACCTCCGGAACTCAAAACGAACACAAACATGGATAATCACCGAGCTTCCAACGGTGACGTCCAAGTCTTGAGGACGGTCAAAAATGGGGTGTCTACAGTTGCCCCTCTTTGACAGAACTCAGAAGTCATAACAATGACGGGAGTGAATGTCAAAGCCCAGAGACGACCCATTTTGACCAGGCCGAAGACTTAGACAAACATACAAGACCAACGAGATATGCGCCCGAAGGCAGGGGCAAAATGCAACTGAAAATGCAAGAAGCCAAGCATAACTTAAAATCATGCAAAGAAAGCTGTAATGAAGCAAACATGCAACAGTTATAAGCTAGCGTACAACAGACTACACTACAATGCAGAAAGGATGTAAGAGAATTATACAATTCTCTGTACGTCTCACGCGGGGGATACAATACCTGTGCGGCTCGTCCGGTTTCACTGGCCTAAATGAGCCGTACATACAATATCGTACCTGCAAAGAAACAAACTTAACAGGTACAATGTTGTTAGCAACATGCATGACAAGGCAGTCGAAAGTGCGTGACAATGCATGCAATGTGTATAGCAAGATAGTAGGATTGAACACATGTGAGAAAAGCAATGCACGCGTGCACGCAATGTATATAAGAACTTGAACACATGTGAGTAAAGCAATGCACACGTGCACGCAATGTGTATATAAAGGAACTTGAACACATGTGAGTAAAGCAATGCACGCATACAACGCAATGTGTAAAAAGGGAACTTGAACACATATCAGTAAAGCAAAGTACGCATACAGTGCAATGTGTATAAAAGGGAACTTGAACACATATCAGTAAAGCAAA
>JAPPVO010000508.1:0-16080 GCA_030407325.1 Camellia japonica | reverse complement strand
AAAAAGAGAGAAACAAGAGATGAGCAAGAGGTAAACAAAAAGAGAGAGAAAGAAAGTGAAAAGAGATTAACGAGAGAGAGACATAGAAAAAGAGAGAGAGAGAGAGAGAGAAGAGAGATAAACGAGAGAGACAGAGAGATAGAGAGAGAGAGAAAAAAAGAGAGAAACAAAAGATGTTCGAGAGATAGACAAAGAGAGACAAAGAGAGAGAAAGAGAGAGAGAAAAAAATAGCGAAAAGAGATAAACGAGAGAGAGACAGAGAGAGAAGAGAGATGAGCGAGAGACACAGAGAGAAAGAGAGACAGACAGACAGAGGAGAGTGATGAGTGAGAGAGAGAAAGAGAAGAGAGATAGAGACAGAGATATAAAGAAAGAGAGACATACAGACAGACAGAGAAGAGTGATGCGTGAGAGAGAGAAAGAGAAGAGAGACAGAGACACAGAGAGAAAGAGAGAGACAGATAGACAGACAGAGAAGAGTGATGAGTGATGAGTGAGAGAGAGAAAGAGAAGAGAGACAGAGATAGAGATAGAGAGACAGGAAGATGAAAAAATGAATGAAAAGAGAAATGTTATATTAAAAGAGTAAGACGACGTCGTTTTTTTCAAATTTTTTTTTTTATGATAGAAAAATACCATTGCATTTATTTAAATCATTTTGTAACTATATATATGAAGTCTCAAAAAGTCACATTTTTTTGCGACGACAAATTGTGCCGTCTCAAAAAGGCATATTTTTCGCGACGGCAAGTTGTACCGTCTCAAAAAGTCACATTTTTTTTTTGCGAGACAGCAAGTCGTGCCGTCTCAAAAAGTCACATTTTTTACGACGGCAAATTGTGCCGTCTCAAAAGGTCACATTTTTTGCGACGGCAAGTTGTGCCGTCTCAAAAGGTCACATTTTTTGCGACGACAAATGTGTCGTCGCAAAAAGTTCCGTCTCATAAGCCCACTTTTCTTGTAGTGTTACTTAAAAAGTGTGATTAAAAAGTAGTAGTGTATATATAATCACACATTAATTAAAAAGATGTGATTAAAAAATATATAAATAATCACACTTACTTAAAAAGTGTGATTAAAAAATATATAAATAATCACACTTGTTTAAAAAGTGTGATTAAAAAGTAGTAGTGCATATATAATCACACTTTAATTAAAATGTGTGATTAAAAAATATATAAATAATCACACTTTAATTAGAATGCGTGATTAAAAAATATATATATAATCACACTTACTTAAAAAGTGTGATTAAAAAGTAGTAGTGTATATACAATCACACTTTAATTAAAAAGGTGTGATTAAAAAATATATAAATAATCACACTTTAATTAGAATGTGTGATTAAAAAATATATATATAATCACACTTGTTTAAAAAGTGTGATTAAAAAGTAGTAGTGTATATATAATCACACTTTAATTAAAATGTGTGATTAAAAAATATATAAACAATCACACTTTAATTAGAATGTGTGATTAAAAAATATATATAATCACACTTGTTTAAAAAGTGTGATTAAAAAGTAGTAGTGTATATATAATCACACTTTTAATTAGAAGGTGTGATTAAAAAATATATATATAATCACACTTAATTGAAAAGTGACATAAAAAATAAATATTATCACACTCAATCAAATTAAGTGTGATTAAAATATCAATATAATTTTTTTTATCACACTTCCAATAAAAGTGAGATCTTTTTTTTTGTCAAAGTGTGATCTTTAACTATTTTTGTAGTAGTGAATTATCAACCTTGGAATATCAATTGTATCATCAATCAACTTTTCTAGTGCACATGTCAACTTTATTACCTCATCTTTTATTTTTTCTTTTTCATTGAGTTCAACTAGATCTCCTTTTGCGATCTCATAACCATCGTAATAATCAAGAGATAATAGTTTTGTCATTAGAAGCTCTTGGCTAACTTCAACATTTTTCTCTTGCTTCACCTCTTTATTGTCTTCTTCAAGATTGTTGATCAAAGTAATTTCAGTGACCTCTCTTTCATCAATTTCAACGTTCTCACCATTGTTGAAATCAACTTGATTTTCTACTTCAATTGAATGTCTATTTGGGTCTTCAAAATTTTGAAACATTGAGGTACTCAAAATCTTTTCTTCTTCAATGTGTAGTTGAGCGTGACAAATTTGTTGACCTACAAGACTTGATTGACCCAAACTTGGCAGAACCATAGTCATGTTCCTTGAATAGTCTGTATCCACAATTCCATAATAATTATTGAATTGCGAAGAATATTGTGAATCAAAATTACCATGGAACAACTGTTTTGATTCAAGCTTTCTTTGATATTGTAGATACAATATTTGCCCATGATTTGTTTGAAGGAATCTAGAACTCATCAACTTCTTCATCTTATGCCACGTCCTAATAGGTTGTTTGTATTGTCGCCTTCGATCATACTGCAATTGTTTCCACCATGTAGAAACATAATAACCATGTAACTTACGTGCGACATATTTGGCTTGCTTTTCTTCAGAGATTTCCATACACTCAAGGAATTTGTCAACTTTGCGAAACCAATAAATAAAATCCTCGGCATGACAAGAAGCATTAAAATATGGAATTTCTAGTGGTACTTGATAATTTGAAAAGTCGTGATTGATGTAATTATTGCTATTTAACACATTACTGAATCTTCGTTGTCGCCTTACCGACTGATATTCACCACCATAATCTTCGAATAACTCATCTTCAGATTCATCCTCACTATTATATTGATAACGAGAAGATCGTCTTAAGACGTTGTGATTAATAGGCTGGCCTTGGGCAAATCCCATAGCGCGGTTCCTATTAATGTTGTGACTAATAGGTTGGCCTTGGGCAAGTCCCTTGACTCGAATCCTATTAGATCTTTCTCTACAATCATCGTCAATAGAGCTTGTGCTTCCTTTTTCGATGAATGACATCGAGCCAGGAGAAACCTTGCTCTGATACCACTTGACGCAGCGGAATACACGGGGACTAGATATCGTTCTAGTAGACGAAATGGGCTCTCGAATCCATGAGAAAAATAGAACCTTGAATCCACAAGGAAGAGAAATATTATTGAATAAATGAATAAAAAGTTGTATAAAAGTTGTCTTTGCCATGAGGCTTACATAGCTATTTATAATAAACTAAATCTAATACTTGTAGGAAAAGTAATTCTAAAATAAACTAGGAAACTTAAATCAACACAAATAAGGAAACCTAAGAGAATAGGAAACTAGAATTCTAAACTATTTAAAATCCTAGTCAAAATCTAATTCCAAAATAATAAAATTAAGAAACCTAATAATTCTAAATTATTTATACTAGATTATAAGAATCCTAATAAAATAATATATCAAAAATTTTAAAACTAAAAATATAAAAACTGTTAAATAATTTAGTATAAATATTAATTGTTAAATAAACTAAAAATATATTTAAATTCAGTATAAATAATTGTTAAAAATTGTTAAATAAATATTAATCCTAATCTAGTATAAATAATTTAGAATTATTAGGTTTCTTAATTTTATTATTTTGGAATTAGATTTTGATTAGGATTTTAAATAGTTTAGAATTCTAGTTTCCTATTCTCTTAAGTTTCCTAATTTGGTTGATTTAAGTTTCCTAGTTTATTTTAGAATTACTTTTCCTACAAGTATTAGGATTAGTTTATTATAAATAGCTATGTAAGCCTCATGGCAAAGACAACTTTTATTCAACTTTTATTCATTCAATCAATAATATTAAGATATTTTCTCTTCCTTGTGGATTCAAGGTTTTACTTTTCTCGTGGATTCGAGAGCTTCTTTTGTCTACTAGAACGATATCTAGTCCCCATGTATTCCGCTGCGTCAAGTGGTATCAAAGCGTATGTGTGATGTGGTTGATATGGATGCTAGTCATGTATTACTTGGAAGACTTGGCAATTTGATGTGGATATTACATTTAGGTCGAGTTTGTGGTAGATGCGAAAACTTCACAAGAGTTATATGCTATGGTTGTGAAAACAATGGTACCTGTGGCCAAGGAGACCATAGTCACACCAATCCCTCAGAAAATTCAACCACTGTTAGAGGAATTCCAAGAGCTTACTGCTGACAAGTTGCCAGATGAACTTCCACCCATGAGGGACATTCAACATCAGATTGATTTCATACCAGGAGCAAGTCTGCCAAACCCATTATATCAAACATTATAATGCTAGCTCAATTACACAAGACAATGGAGCACACACAATCCCTATTGACGTTGATCGTAGGGTGAAAGCCATATGGGATGTGATTGAGGAACATCGGCTAGAGGTGCACGAACTTCGCAATGAGATTTGTAATCTACTTGCCGATTTGGGACTAATCGTCAACCAGAGGCAACCAATAGTTGACAGCAATTGCGCCGGAGGATTCACCCGAGGCCAACCTGTTAGCTTACATTATTTTGCACAAATTTCATATTTTAATGGTTCAAGTAAGTTTCAAAAAAAAGAAAATTGCATTGAAGTGGTGGAATGTGTTACAAGATTATCGAGTTTGCAAAGGTAAAGACAAATTTCATTCATGGTTAACAATGAAAAAGTTTTTGGCAACAAAATTTTACTTTTATGATCATGAAGATATGTTGTCATATACAAATCAAGATACTCCATGGAGTTGGTAAAAATTTGCAATGAAATTGTAGTTGCGAAAGATACTTTCAAGAGCCCCTTAGAACAGGGAGAAAGTCAAAGAATTGCTGCGAAAGGGACTTATTCGTGAAAGCCTAAGTCCATGTGCTGTTCCGGCATTATTAACGTCAAAGAAAGATGGAAGTTGACGAATGTGTGTAGACAACCGAGCCATTAACAAGATTACCATCAAGTATAGATTTCACATTCCCCGATTAGATGATATGTTAGACATGCTAGAAGGATCAAAGTGGTTTTCAAATATCGATCTGCGAAGTGGGTACCATCAAATTCGAATCCGTCCTGGGGATGAATGGAAAACAACATTCAAGACTAAGGATGGTTTGCATGAATGGTTGATATGGATGCTAAGTTTAGTCTATTATAAATAAGCCTACAAGCATATGTAATTTTTATTGCCAAAGGACGGATTCGAATGACTAGCTCAATTACACAAGACAATGGAGCACACACAATCTCTATTGACGTTGATCGTAGGGTGGAAGCCATATGGGATGCGATTGAGGAACATCGGCTAGAGGTGCACGAACTTATAATGCTAGTCATGTATTACTAAATGTAATATCCACATCAAATTGCCAAGGTCTTCCAAGTAATACATGACTAGCATCCATATCAACCACATCACATAATACATCGGATTTAATTGATTTCATAGCTAGCATTATATCAAACATTATAAATCCGATGTATTATATGATGTGGTTGATATGGATGCTAGTCATGTATTACTTGGAAGACCTTGGCAATTTGATGTGGATATCAGAGCATGGATTCGCCTAGCTCAATTACACAAGACAATGGAGCACACACAATCCCTATTGACGTTGATCGTAGGGTGGAAGCCATATGGGATGCGATTGAGGAACATTGGCTAGAGGTGCATGAACTTCGCAATGAGATTTGTAATCTACTTGCTGATTTGGGACTAATCGTCAACCAGAGGCAACCAACAGTTGACAGCAATTGCGCCGGAGAATTCACCCGAGGCCAACCTGTTAGCTTACGTTATTTTGCAGAAATTTCATATTTTAACGGTTCAAGTAAGTTTAAAAAAGAAGATTTTCTTGATTGGTTGCTTGATCTTGAAAATTTCTTTGAATTCATGTAGATTCCTCATGAAAAGAAGGTTATATTCACATCCTACAAACTTGATAAAATTGCATTGAAGTGGTGGAATGGATTACAAAATTATCGAGTTTGCAAAGGTAAAGACAAAATTCATTCATGGTTAACAATGAAAAAGTTTTTAGCATCAAAATTTTACTTTCATGATCTTGAAGATATATTGTCATATACAAATCAAGATACTTCCATAGAGTTGGTAAAAATTTGCAATGAAATTGTAGTTGTGAAAGAAAAGAATTCAGATCCAAATATTATTTGTGGTAAGATTGTTTGTAAAAATAATGAAGAAGATACAAAGTCTTGTTCGTTTAGAATTTTTAGTCTCGTGGGTTTCCTAGTTCTCTTAGATTTCTTAATTTGTGTTGATTTGAGTGTCCTAATTTATTTTGGAATCACTTTTCCTACAAGTATTAGGTTTAGTCTATTATAAATAAGCCTATACCGCCAGTAGGAAATAGTTCTACATCTTTCTTGCCTTTTCTTGCCCTGTGTATTCCGCTGCGTCAAGTTGAATCCACAAGAACACCCTTGAATCCACAAGGAGATAGAAGAAAAGCTCTTTAAAATATTATTGAATGAATAAAAATTACATATGCTTGTAGGCTTATTTATAATAGACTAAACCTAATACTTGTAGGAAAAGTGATTCCAAAATAAACTAGGAAACTTAAATCAACACAAATTAAGAAATCTAAGAGAACTAGGAAACCTAAGAGACTAAAAATTCTAAACTATTTAAAATCCTAGTAAAAAACCTAATTCTAAATAATAAAAGTAAGAAATATAAAAATTATAGAATTTTGTTCTACGTCTTTCTTGCCTTTTGTCGGTCCAATTGTTCCAAGAAGTCTTCGGCTACTTGTTCTACATCAGTCCCTTCTTCTTGGAGAGAACTCGACCTCGAGTTCGATTCTGGATAGAGGGGTTCTTCAGCATGATACTCATATAAATCAGCTACATTAAAAGTCTTGGAAATCTTCATGTCGTCTGGTAGCTCAATCACATAAGCATTGTCATTGATTTTATTCAACACCCTATATGGACCATACTTGCGAGGCTTCAATTTGTTGTATGTGCCAACTAGAAATCTCTCTTTGCACAAAAACACCATTACTAAATCTCCTTCCTTGAATAGTTTGGAGTGCCGATGGTTGTCTACAGCTGCCTTATATTTGGTATTTGTTTCCTCCAACTTCTGTCGTACTTCTTCTTGTACTGCTTGGGCTTGTTTGGCCATGGTTTCGGCGGCAGTACTCACTCCTGGACCCCGAGGCAAACAGAGCAAATCAACTACATGTTTTGGAGGCGTGACATACACCAGAGAGAATGGTGACTTTCCTGTGGCACTGTGAACTGCGCTATTATATGCGAATTCTGCTTGAGGCAAAGCAAGATCCCATTGCTTTGGTTTGTCTCCACAAATGCTGCGAACCAAATTGCCCAAAGTCCTATTAGTCACCTCTGTTTGACCATCTGTTTGAGGATATGCGGTTGAACTACGATTCAAGGCTGTGTTAAATATCTTCCACAAAGTCACCCAGAAGTGGCTAAGGAACTTGACATCACGATCTGAGGTAATGGATTGAGGGACTCCATGCAAACGAACTATTTCTCGAAAGAATAATCGAGCCACATGAGAGGCGTCTGAAGTCTTTCGACAAGGAATAAAATGCGCCATCTTTGAAAACCTGTCAACCACTACGAACACAGAATCAACTCCACGTTGGGTACGAGGGAGTCCCAACACAAAGTCCATCGACAAGTCTTCCCATATGCTGTTAGGAATAGGTAGAGGCATATAGAGGCCAGTATTTTGAGATTGCCCTTTGGATACTTGACAAATGTAGCACTTCCTCACAAAATTGCCAACATCTCGCTTCAACTGAGGCCAGAAATATCATTCTTCCATACTTGCGATAGTCTTGTCCCTGCCCAAAATGTCCACTTAAGCCACTACCATGGAGATCTCGAATTAGTTTCTCTCGCAAAGAGCTACGAGGAATGCATAAGCGATTTCCGCGAAATAGATAGGCATCAGTGATGTGGAAATCAGTGACTGGTTGTCTTTGAATACACTTTGCCCATATCTCCTTGAAGTCATCATCATCAGGATAAAGTTCTTTCAGGAACTCAAAACCTATAATCTCATGTATCAACGTGACTAATAAACTAGCCCGTCGACTCAAGGCATCCGTGACTCGATTCAAAACCCCCGATTTGTGGCGAATAGTAAAAGGAAATTTCTGAAGGAAAGTAGACCATCTTACATGCATTTTATGTAGGTGCTTCTGGCTATTGATAAACTTTAAGGCTTGATGATCAGTATACAACACAAACTCTCTCTGTATCAGGTAGTGTTCCCAATGCTTCAAAAGCTCGAACCACTGCATAAAATTCTTGGTCGTAAGTGCTCCACTTTTGCCGAGCTTCACTTAATTTTTCACTGAAAAAGGCCACTGGTTTATGTTCTTGAGATATGACAGCCCCAATGCCCACACCACTAGCATTACACTCTACCTCAAAAATCTTCTCAAAACTGGGCAAAGCTAGCACTGGTGCAGTGCACAACTTCTCTTTGATCAGCAAGAAGCTCTTTTCTGCATTATCATTCCACAGGAATTTTCCTTTCTTCATGCACTCTGTTATTGGTGCCATAATAATGCTGAAACTTCGAATGAAATGCCTATAAAACGTAGCCAACCCATGGAAACTCCGAACATCACTAACAGTCTTGGGTGTTGGCCACTCTTGGATGGCTCAAACTTTCTCTTGATCCACATGAATGCCATCTGAACTAACCATATAACCCAAGAACAGCAAACTACTTGTAAGAAAACTGCACTTCTTAAGGTTAATGTACAACTTGCTTACCTTCAGTGCTGTCAACACCTCTCGTAAATGGGCCATGTGGTCCTCCTCTGATTTACTATAGATTAATATGTCATCAAGATAAACCACGACAAATTTCCCAGTGAAAGGTCGTAACACTTGATGCATCACTCGCATGAAGGTGCTGGGAGCATTACAAAGGCCAAATGGCATAACCAACCATTCATACAAACCATCCTTAGTCTTGAATGCTGTTTTCCATTCATCTCCAGGACGGATTCGAATTTGATGGTACCCACTTCGCAGATCGATCTTTGAAAACCACTTTGATCCTTCTAGCATGTCCAACATATCATCTAATCGGGGAATGGGAAATCTATACTTGATGGTAATCTTGTTAATGGCTCGGCTGTCTACACACATTCGCCAACTTCCATCTTTCTTTGGCGTTAATAATGCCGGAACAGCACATGGACTTAGGCTTTCACGAATAAGTCCCTTTCGCAGTAATTCTTCGACTTTCTCCCGCAAGATCTCACCCTCTTTTGGACTCATTCTATAGTGTGGTAGGTTTGGCATACTTGCTCCTGGTATGAAATCAATCTGATGTTGAATGTCTCTCATGGGTGGAAGTTCATCTGGTAACTCGTCAGCAGTAAGCTCTTGGAATTCCTCCAACAGTGGTTGAATTTTCTGAGGGATTGGTGTGACTGTGTTCTCCTTGGCCACAGGTGCCATTGTTTTCACAACCATAGCATATAACTCTTGTGAAGTTTTCGCATCTGCCATAAACTCGGCCTCTGAATTGGTTATAGTGAGGAAAGACTTCGCTTCGACTTTCGGAGGCACTGTGTGTTGCTTTAAGGGACTCATAGCAATTTTATGAGACCCCCAATTGAACACATACATGTTGTCTCGCCCTCTAAATGTAATATCCACATCAAATTGCCAAGGTCTTCCAAGTAATACATGACTAGCATCCATATCAACCACATCACATAATACATCAGATTTATAATGTTTGCCAATAGAAATAGATACCTTACATAGTTCAGTTATCTTGACAGCAGGTCATTTTTTGATCCAGCCAATACTGTAGGGAGAGGGGTGTGGTTCAGGAGACAAGTTCAAGTGCGTTACCAATCGTTTAGCCACAAAATTTTCACAACTTCCACTGTCCACAATAAGGTCACACACCTTTTGATTTATGGTACAACAAGAGCGAAAAATACTGTGAAGTTGACTGAGGTCCTCAGTTTTTGGTATAAATATAACCCTTTGAACTACACAGTTGACTCATTCTCCTTCTTCTCTGGCAAGTTCAACACCTTCATACTGATCACCCTCATGTTCTGTATCTCCATTATCTCCAATTTCATCATCTTCTTCAACTAAATTAGCAGTCCTTCTTTCTGGGCAGACATTAGAGCGATGGCTAGGCGTACCCTATCTATAACACTTATCCGTTGTTGGTTTGGCATAAGGATTTGTGTTTCGAGGTGCCTCTCTACTACTTGATCCAGTCATCTGGTTTCCTCCTCTACCAGCGGTACCCCACTGCTGATTTACTGGAACTGTTGGTTGGGCAGCCCCTTTTCCTTTTTCCCTAGTGGGAAACGATGAATCAGGAAGGTTCCGACGATATCCAGAATAGGTTGTCTTGTGCTCCATTAGCTCGGCTTTGAGAGCCATATTATGTGCTTCATCCACAGTCCACACTACTGATAGTCCCATCTTCTCTCGAATGGTTAATTTTAACCCATTGAGATACCGGGCTATACGTTGTCCTTCGGTCTCATTCAGATTATTGCGATCTGAAAGTCGGCAAAATTCAGTTGTATAATCAAATACAGATCGGCTTCCTTGGTTGCAATTTTGGTACAACTGAAACAAGTATTGATTATAATCTGGTGGTAAAAATCTGTCTTGGAGGAGTTGTTTCATCCGATGCCAAGTTCGTACAGATTCTTTTCCTTGTCGATGCCTATTTTTCTGCAATTGATCCCACCATACCATAACACCTCCTTTTAGTTTGTACGCCACCAATTTCACCATCTTTGATTCTGGAACATCCATCACCCCAAAAAATCGCTCCACCTCTAAAGCCAGTCAAGAAAATCCTCAATATGTAGATTTCCATTGAACTGAAGAAGATCTTTCTTCATTCGGTACTCATCGAACCCTTGTTGTTGTTGCCTTAGGGGTTGATAGTTGGCTGGAAGTGGTTCAAACTCTGGTTTAGACTCCTCCTCACTATCAGATGGATAACAAATGGGACGTCTAGGAGCATTCTGAACAGGTTGACCTCGGGCAAATCCTTTAGTGCGCACTCTGTTCTGGTTAACAGGTTGGCCTTGGGCAACTCCCTCAGCACGGACCCTATCAACCATTGGTGGCCTGTTGTTGGCATTGAGATTCAGGCCAATAAGCAGATCACGAATTTCGTTCAACTGCTCTTGCTGTTTCTTATATGCTACCCACAAGGCCTCGACCTCATGATCACCGCCAGTAGGGTTTGCATGATCTACTCTGTCTTGTGCCATTGAGCCAGGTGAATCCTTACTCTGATACCACTTGACACAGCGGAATAAATCACATGAGACTAGATATCGTTCTAGTAGACGAGAATTCTTGAATCCACAAGAACACCCTTGAATCCACAAGGAGATAGAAGAAAAACTCTTTAAAATATTATTGAATGAATAAAATTACATATGCTTGTAGGCTTATTTATAATAGACTAAACCTAATACTTGTAGGAAAAGTGATTCCAAAATAAACTAGGAAACTTAAATCAACACAAATTAAGAAATCTAAGAGAACTAGGAAACCTAAGAGACTAAAAATTCTAAACTATTTAAAATCCTAGTCAAAAACCTAATTCTAAATAATAAAATTAAGAAGTATAAAAATTATAGAATTTTGTTCTATATCTTTCTTGCCTTTTGTCGGTCCAATTGTTCCAAGAAGTCTTCGGCTACTTGTTCTACATCAGATTCATTAGGAGAAACATTATTGGTTTGGAAATTATCTAAATTTTTATTAAGTTTTAATGTTATAATTTCATCTTCCAAATGTTGATCTTTATTTTGTAAATCTTTAATGGTTTGTTTAATTTGATTAATTTCTTGTTGTAAATCTTGTAAGGTAACTTCTTTATGTTTATTTTTAAATCTTTCTAAGGTTTTAGATAGACTAATAATAGGCTTATCAAGCTTAGGTTTATGATTAGTATTGATTAACAAAGATTTTAATTTATCAGTATTTCTTTTTTAATTCAGAATCTTCAAGTCTATTAATTAATTCAATAAGAGCAGTTTCTTCTTGATTTTGTTTAGTAAGAACAGTAATTTGTTTAATAGGTTTACAACAAACATCATTACATCCAAATTCAATATTGTTATTAGAATCTTCACTTGGTGAATGGTAATCAGATGAAGTAGTAAGATTATCAGATGAGGAATTACTAGCAAATTGGTTTAATTGGAAGATTTCAAATAATTGATTTTTTTATTCATCATTGATTTGAAACTGATTAACCTTATCTTTTAATTTTTATTTTTCTTTATATTTATTAGAATAATGACCTTTTTGACCACAATTGTAGCAAGTAATATCTTTATTAGATTTAGACTTTGGATGTGATTTTTTATAATATTTCTTTTTGGGTTTAGTATAAAATTTATCATTGGATTTGGAAGGTGAATAATTCTTTTTGTATTTGTAAGAGGATTTATGTTTAGTATACTTATGTTTTTTACGTCGAGAAGGTGCTACAGGAGGTAAACCGTATTGTTCACAGAAATTACCTAATTCATATTTAGCCTTATGTTTATCTTTAGCAGCTTTGTGACTAAGTTTAAGATCAATACACATTCTTAATCCTTCTTTTTGAATAGTGCTAATTATATCATCATAAGTTAAATTATCATATTCAATAACCCAGTAGGTTGACTAAGAACATCTCTAATTTTGTGAGCAAAAAGACTAGGTAAGCCATTAATGAATTTTTCTTTCCAAAAAGATTTAGTACAATCTTCTCTTAACATAACTCTAGAGGTAAATACATCTTTATACCATCTAAAATCACTTAATGTTGGACAAGTAAGGCTACTAAGTTGATCATGTATGCGAGAATATATATTAGTAGGAGTTCCTATGAAATGTCTAACTATAGTATAGATTAATGTTAATTCCATCAGGTTTATAATAACCAATAGTCTCATCAAAGATTAGTAAATCATTTTCATCTTTTTGATTAGCATGTAAAATTGATTCTCTTTGATCGTCAGTAAGGTATTTTTCCCACCAAGATTTGAGCATACTAGTAAAACCAGAGGTGATTAAGGAAACAATTTCAGGTTGAGAATAATCAGGGTAGTTACTAAGATAACTATTTGACACCATAGATAAATGATTTAATTTTTGAAGTATTTGATCTTCACTAAGACCATCAATATTCCATTCGTATAATTTTTTAGCAGATACAGAAAATTGATTAGAAAGATTAGTTTCTTCATATTGGAGGTCAGGTGGAGTAGGTCGAGAATACCAATTTTTAGTAAGAGTAGTCGGTTGAGGTTTAGGATAGTGGAGTTTATTAAGATTAGAAGATTGAAATTGTTGAGCTAATTGATTAATTTCATTATCAGTTGTATCAGTTTCTGATTGAGTAGAAGCCTTGTCTAAAGGTTGGTTTAGGACAGTAAGACCTTTATCCTTAGATGGTGAAGCTTGTTCAGAAGTAGTTAATTCAGTGAATAGTTGTTCTATGGCTTTAACAGTAGAAGTATCTTGAATGACTAAACTATTTCTTTTAGAACGATTACTGGGTAAGTTAATCAAAGGTTGATCTAAAGATTGTTTAGTGGATGTAGTGTTAGCAGAATAATCATCTAAATTAGTTTTTAGTTTATCTAATTGTTTACCAATTATTTTTAAACATTGATTAGTATAATTATTTTGTTCAATAACTTTTTTAATTTTAGGGTCAGTGCCAGGCAACTTAAAAGGAGAGGCTGAGACTTCAGATCCTTGATGTTCAATAATGATATTAGATAAAGGAGGATGACTAGAGCTAACAGTTGTATTAGGAGAAGTTTTCCATTTATATTTTGTGATTGTATTAATCTTTTTGTAATAGTTGTCTAAATATTCAAAGAAAGGAATTTCCATACTATATTCAATCATAAAATCATACCATTTTCTAGTAAGTTTAGATTGTTGAGTAGAATTATATTTAGCACGATAAGCATGTCTTTTAGTCCTATTTTCTTTAGATTTAAATTCAACATGTAATTTATCAAGATCAAGAGCAAAAGATTTACTAATTGTCATTAATTGAGGATTGATTGGAGGTATTACTTCGAAATCAGTTTGAGTAGGGGAATTATTTGATTCAGTATCTTCTTCAGGGAAATGTGTGTGAGTAGAGTAGACAGGTTTACTAATTTGAGAAGTAGTAGAGTTATCAATGCCTTTTAATTTACTATGGGAGGGTTGACCAAGATTAATTTGACTATTTTTTCGGAATAAAGGAGTATTAAATATTTCATCTTCAGTTTCAATATCAATAGGCATACTAGAAGTACTATGTTTAGAAGATTGACTACGATTAAATTTAATACGGACTGAACCGTCAGTAAATTGTTGAATATCTTGGATATCTTGACTAGTGGATTGTTGTTGATTATGTTTGTAATTTTTATTGACCGTAATCCATTGATCAAGGAGAGTAATATCTTTCCATTCTATCATTTGAGGGATATTTATATTAGTATCATTGTTACTAGTTTGAATCAGTAATGTTTTATTCTTAGGACTTTTATGTAAAGCTTGAACATTTAAATTGGTTTTAATACATTTATAATGGACACGGTAAATTAAGGCAATATTATTTCATATTAGTAAATGAACCATTTAATTGAATATTTAAAGTTAATGCATCTAATATGTGTGGATCTCTAAGACTGAGTGTGAAATCAGGAAAACAATTCAAATGAATAGGTCCTTTGTGAAGACCAGTTTTCAACATACCCATTAAACTATCATTATAATCAATAAAACGAGCATCTCTTAAACATAATAAAACATAAGCATTTTTACCTTGTGGAGTTAATGGTTTGATTCCAACTTGAATTAATCCTAAATGAATAAAATTGTGACCAGTTTTTAAATGACGTTTAATAGTGTTAGCATCAAATAAGTGATAGGTTTCTCTAGGCTTTTCTAAAGTATAAACTTGTTCTAATGTTTTAACATGCAGATTAACATTAAAAGCAGATTGTAAAAACGTAGTTCTATAAATCTCTTTAACTGATAATTTTGACATATTCCAACTCAAATCCAGTTTATCATTTTGTATTTCTAATTCTTCTTCATTAATTACTAATCCTTGATTAGGTATTGAGAGCAAAGTTGTTGACCTAGAACTGACTGAAGAGTTACTTCTAAATAATCGACTCATTTTTCTTTAATTAAACTGTTTTACAGGAATCTTAATACATTGTCTAAATTTATCATGTTTTCACATACTAGGCTTTCACACATACCCATTTCGGAGGACCCCTAAAATCCAACACTGCCTAACCAAAGGACTGACCAAGGACAGGGACGAAGATTGGGTGGCTAGTAACAAAGTGGAAAACACATATATAAATTTGACAGATTAAGATGACTGGAAACAGATTAACAGACAGAAAATAGAGTTGACTCAATAGAAGTAGCAAAGCAGGAAGCAAGAGATAGTAACATAACTTTGGCTCTGATACCAAAGGGAACGGAAGCAGGAAGTAGCACTAAAATGACAATATATATATATATATATATTTTTTTTTCTAAGCAATCGAAACCCAATGTCAATTAAACAGCACTAATGTTTTTTTTTTTTTAATCGGCGAAAATCAGTGGTTAATTGATAAATTAGCATCTCAGAGAAGTTGAAACTCATACCTATACTTACCCTTCCATTTTACTCCTAAAAGTTGAACCTAAGGCCTCCTCTTTAGGAGAGACTTGGTGGCCAAAAACTAATCAACTAGGCTAGAGCCTCTTTGTTTAAACAACACTAATAACACATAATAGAAACACAAAATGAATCATAGAAAGTATATTAACATGTTGAGATATTTTGAATATGAATTCTACCATAATTGAATTCCTAGATGCTTATTGTATTTTCTATGGACCATTTTGTATTCCTAGGGTTCGTTTGGGAAATAGGTTGGCTTTTTAGCTTTTTAGTTATTTTAGCCTGGGATTAAAAAGCCTCGTTTGGGAAGGACTTTTGGCTTTTTTAATTTTTTGTGAGAGAAAGAATGTAATGATTATGGGTTGGATGTGATGTTTTGTCTTATTGAGTTAAAGAATCTATTTTGTTTTTTTGTGATTATTTTAGCCAAAAAAACCCCAACCTCAACTTCCCAAACAGAGATTAAACAAAT
>JAPPVO010000507.1:0-12273 GCA_030407325.1 Camellia japonica | reverse complement strand
AAATTCGTAGAAAGCTCAAAAATTGTTACCAAAATTCCTGGATGAACTAGACATCAGTATCAACAACTTTGTAGAAGAAATCATCTCGAAATTTTGAGTATAAAATTGTCTAAAAATTCGGCAAACATGCTGGCAGATTCAAAATAGTTTAGACAATGTATCATATGTATATAATCTGAAAATTTCAATTATATAAAAAAAAAATGAGAGGATTGAAAGGGTTTTCTTACTTAATAGTAGGATTGAAATGGATGATGAAATGATAGAAGAATTTTGCTTCCTAAACCTTCTTCTCTTCTTCTCCCTCTGCTGAATTCTTCTTCCTTATTTCTTCCTCACCCGTCCAAAGGAGTACATGCATGCATACACTAAAAGCTATCCTTCTATTTGGATGTATATAGTTTATGCTCAGCCTTGAACCTTCTGTGCATGACCACTAGGTGCATTTTATAGACCTTCTCCGAGGCTAGCTCTCTCCCTCTCTCTCTTTTTCTCTTTCTCATGATGCTATCCACTACACATCTCCTTTACCCAAGAATGATAATGGGATGGAATTTACCAAGCTTACATGCAAGCTTGCATGTGGCATATTTTGCCACCGAATCTGATTCCTCTTTTTTTTTTTTTATAAATTATAACAATAATTATTAAACATCCACAAATTTTATTCTTAATAAGGTCTTTGTTAGTGATTGAATTGGGCTAATTTAAAACTAATTTTTTTTTTCACACTATTATATATTTTAGGTAGATTCTGAAAAAATTATTAATTATTAATTTATTTATTTTCTTTAAGAATAATTTAAATATGGGTTTTCACAATCTACCCTCCTAAAAAAAAATTTCGTCCTCGAAATTAATTCGTACCTTTAGACTCGAAAAGTTGAGGGTAATTGCACGTATCATATCTTCTCGCTCCACGTTGACTCTTCCGTCCCACGATGTCTCCAGAGAACTCGAACCAACGGTATAGTTTTACCTCGTAATTTCTTCTCGCGACGATCTAAAATTTTGACAGGCTTTTCTTCAAATGTCACGTCTTCATCAAGATTAATTTCCTCCCAATTGATGATGTGAGAAGAGTGTGGCTCGTATTTCCGTAGCATAGAGACGTGGAAAACATTATGTACTCCAGCCAGTTGAGGTGGTAGAGCCAAACGGTATGCCACTTCTCCTATTTTGTCCAAGATTTCGAAAGGCCCAATGAAGCGAGGTGACAACTTTCCCTTCTTTCCGAAACGAACAACTCCTCGACGAGGCTGTATTTTCAGAAACACATGATCTCCAACTTTAAATGCTAAAGGTCTTCTCCTTTGATCTGCATAGCTTTTCTGCCTACTCTGAGCGGTCTCAAGCCTTTGCCTAATTAGTTTCACCTTCTCGGTAGTTTCTTGAACTAACTCTGGCCCTAAAAGAGGTGCTTCTTCGACTTCTGTCCAACATATCGGTGACCGGCAAGACCGTCCGTACAAAGCTTCATACGGTGCCATACCAATACTTGCTTGAAAACTGTTATTGTAAGAGAATTCAACTAGTGGTAAATGTTTCTCCCAACTACCTTTAAAGTCCATCACACAAGCTCGAAGCATGTCTTCTAAAGTCTGAATTGTTCTTTCTGATTGACCGTCAGTTTGAGGGTGAAAAGCTGTACTAAAACACAACTCTGTACCCAAGGCTTTTGCAGACTTTGCCAGAATTGTGACGTAAAACGAGAATCACGATCTGACACTATTGAGACTGGTACTCCGTGCAATCTAATGATTTCTCGAATAAATAATCGACTTAAAGATTCGAGTGTGCCTCTGGTCCTATTGGTAGGAAATGTGCCGTCTTAGTTAATCGATCAACCACCACCCAAATGGCATCATGGCCTTGCGGCGACCGGGGTAATCCCGTTACAAAATCCATTGTTATGTGTTCCCATTTCCACTTAGGTATTGGTAAAGGTTGGAGTTTCCCTACCGGCCTTTGATGTTCGGCCTTCACTTGCTGACACGTCAAGCACTTAGATACGAATTGAGTAACGTCCTTCTTCATTCCACTCCACCAATACTGTCGCTTAAGATCCTGGTACATCTTGTTTCCTCCCGGATGAACCGCAAAAACCGAATTGTGAAATTCTTTAAGTACTTCCTCTCTTAATTGTTCGATGTTTGGCACAAAATTCTACCTAAATACCTTAAACTACCATCTTGATGGAGCGTCCAATCCGGTGAAGATTCCCCGGACACTAATCGGGCCTTGATGAGTCGCCTCCTGATCAAATCTTTGGGCTTCCAACACTTTGGTAAGAAGTTGGGGTGTTGTAACTATTGTAAACAACCTACCCTTCCCATTCTGAGTCTCTGGTTGTAACTTAAACCATTCACGGTGCTTACCATTTCCCATTCTTTAATTGATATGTTGGCTACAATCTCTCTTGTCTTTCGACTTAGTGCATCTGCTACAACATTAGCCTTCCCGGGATGATAAGACAAGGTGAATTGGTAATCTTCAAGGTACTCCATCCAGCGTCTCTGCCTCATGTTCAAATCTCTTTGGTGAACAAGTACTTCAAGCTTTTGTGATCGGTAAATATCTCAAATTTTTCGCCATAAAGGTAATGTCGCCAAGTCTTAAGTGTAGACCACAGCTGCCAACTCCAGATCGTGAGTAGGATAATTTTTCTCATGATTCTTCAATTGTCTTGATCCGTAAGCTACTACCTTCCCGTTTTGCATTAACACACTACCTAACCCTTCTTTAGAGGCATCACAATAAACAGTGTACCCAACGTCACGGTTGTATGATTAATAGGAGCGCTTGTCAGTCTCTTCTTGAGTTCTTGAAATGACTGCTCACACGCTTCGTTCCATTCAAACTTTACTCCTTTTTGCGTTAGGCGTGTCATCGGCTTGGCTAATTTGGAGAAATCCTGAATGAATCTCCTATAATAACCTGCTAATCCCAAGAAACTACGAATCTCAAACGTATTCTTAGGTTGTTTCCACCCCATTACTGCTTCTACTTTAGCAGGATCCACTGATATCCCTGATTCGGACACAACATGACCTAAGAATTTTACTTCCTTCAACCAAAATTCACATTTGCTAGCTTTAGCATACAATTGGTTCTCTCTTAGAATTTGCAAAACGGTTCTCAGATGTTGCTCGTGGTCTTCCTCCGATCGTGAGTATATCAAAATATCGTCAATGAATACTACCACAAATTGGTCCAAATAGGGGGTAAAAATTTTGTTCATTAAACTCATGAATACCCCAGAGCATTCGTCAAACCAAATGGCATTACCACAAACTCATAGTGGCCATAACGGGTTCGAAACGCAGTTTTGGGTATATCTTCTCCTCTGACACGAAGTTGGTGATATCCCGACCCAAGGTCAATTTTGGAAAAACATTTTGAACCTCTTAATTGATCGAACAAGTCATCAATTCTGGGTAAGGGATATCGATTTTTAATGGTGGCTCGATTTAGTTGTCGATAATCGATGCACAATCTTAAGGTTCCATCCTTCTTCTTCGCGAATAATGCTAGCGCTCCCCAAGGGACGTACTTGGTCTGATGAACTTCTTACTCAACAGTTCTTGCAACTGCTCCTTCAATTCTCGAAGTTCAGCTGGCGCCATACGATGTGGTGCTATTGAAATCGGTGAAGTCCCAGGTTGAAGCTCAATCGTGAAATCTACATCTCGTTTTGGGGGTAATCCTGGTAATTCGTCAGGGAAAACGTCAGCGTACTCGCACACCACATGGGGTAATCCTGGATCCTCTCGATTTTCGTCTTCCAAAATTAGGCTTGCCAACCATCCGGTTAGTTGATCATGCCATCGCGACTTGTGACACGTTGGAGTTAGAGAATCTTGTCTATCTCCTTTAAATTGAACTTTCGTGCTGGGAGGATGCGGTCACTGTCTTATGGTAACAATCAATAATGGCTCGATGAACTGACAACCAGTCCATTCCTAGGATGACGTCAAAATCAGACATATCCATAACTCTTAGATCACAGATCAAATATGAACCGAAGATTTTACATACTAGATTTACTCGGGTTTGATCTCCTAAGGGTGAAGCGACACTCATAGCTATCTCTAGCATCTCTGGCTTTAAACCCAAACTTGTCACACATGGAGTGGATATAAAAGAATGCGAAGCTCCAGAATCAAACAATACTTTAACTCAAGAATTCATAAGGATTAACATACCTTGAATTACTGATGGGTTATTAACATTTTCTTCTTCTTGGAGAGCATACATTCTCCCTACTGCCTGTTGGTTAGTCCCTCCTGGTTTCTTTCCATTTCCAGCTCCTTGTGGTTGTGTTCTTGGTCGGCCTGCATTCTTAGAGGCTTGAGGCTGCCCCTTGTTGGTCTGAGTATTTTGAGTAGGCTTAGAACCTTGCCCTGGTTGGCATTTGTTATATTGTTGTGCCCCTCGCTGATCCATAAAATACTCCCCACCTTGAGGACACTCACTTCGACGATGCCCCTGTTGACCACATCTGAAACATCTTCCTTTCCACTCATTTACAAAGTTTCCTCCTTGCTGGTTTCCTCGATTCTGCCTTTGTTGCTGTTGCATCCCTCCGGCATAAAGTGCTGGCGTAAGATGGTTTCTGGTGTTGCGGACTGGGCCTCCTCCACGTGGTTGGTTGTTGTTCCTTGATCACTAATTTCGAATGCGTTCGGAATCTGCTAACTCTCGTTCCACAATTAAAGCTCGATCCACCATTTGAGCATAGGTGGAGAGTTGCACTGCGATCTTCCTCTAATGTCTGTGTCCAAACCCCATTCAAATCGCCTAACCTTATCCTCTTCATTTGCTACTATGGCTGAAGCGTACCGTGAAAGAGCTTCAAAACGGTTTGCATATTGAGCGACTGACATTTTTCCTTGTTTCAGTTGGAGGAACTCTTGAATCATTTCTTGCCTTAGCGAGTTAGGAAAATACTTTTCCATGAACAGATCTTCGAACTGTCTCCAAGTTAATGTCTCTACTTGTCGAGTACTTTTGATCATTTCCCACCAATGATCTGCTTCCCCTTCCATTTGAAATGCCGCCATGGTCACTCTATCTTGTTCATTTCGGATGTCGAAGTATCTAGCAACTTCTTAATTTGTCTTAACCAAGCTTCAGCTTCATGGGGGTTTGATCCACCAAGGAATTTGTGGGGACGTAGCTTTTCAAATTTTGCTATCATTTTCGATTTGTTTTGATCTTGGTTTCGGGGTGGTATATTGCCTACCCTATCAGCAATTGCACGTATAATTCGAGCGACATTGCCATCAGGCACTCCATCACCATTACCGTTGTTATTATTTCTTGTTCGTCCAGCCATTCTGCACGATGGGATTTTCTTGTGATTTATTTATTTATTTATTTATTATTATATGTTACTATATTTATGTGCAAGAATAGAAATAATAAAAAAAAAAACTTCATTAATTAGACTAGATAAGCTACAACCAGCAAAATACATGCAAACAAAGGAAAAATTAAATAACATACTACGGGCAAAAGATAGCCCCTACAATCCAAGTTAACTCCTACACTCACAATTCTAAACTAGGCAATTTTTACATGTGAGCATACAAAACAATTGGTTAGCCTAGTTTATAACTCCCTTAAGACCCCTTAAAATAGCCAAGGAAAGTCTCTCCACACAAGGGCTTCCGGCTCCCATGTGGCTTGGAAAAGCCCATGAATCGCCACAGCACCCTCAAAGATAGCAGTTTCGCACACACGATGCCCTAGCAGCACCGGCTCCTCCCGATAGGTCCTCCAGTCCCTGAAGTCCACTGACCCATCTCTCCTCACAATTCTGCTTGGGTCGGGCATGATGTACTGAAGGCTCCAAAAGTCAAAAAGGTCGCCCACCCTATCGGTGAAACCATCCGGGAAGGGGCCTAATTGATATACCCAAGGAATCTCTTGTCTTAGAATCTGGACAGGTCCGATATAAGTACCCACTCAACTCTCAGCTTTCCAAACATAACCTCTTAGGGGATAAAGTCTGACATATACAAAAGAACCAATCTGCAACCCATTTCGCACATCCCAACCCTCAAATGTGGCTCCTATATCTCCAGTGCTCTCCTGGTATTGCCTTCTATAGACTCATCTTCAGTGTCTGACTCAATCACAATAACCTCCAGGGGTTGTATATTGGTACAACTCTTCAGCTCAGGTTCAGGTCAAGCTCAGGCTCAGATTCATAGTTCTATAGGTATCTCCACTCACTTGGGTCAGATTCTAGATTCATAGTCTTCTATAGGCATCTCCACTTCTTCACTTGGGTCAGATTCTATGTCATAGTTTTCCACCGAATTTTCCCGTTAAAGTTAATGTCTGATGACCTTGGCATCCTAAACAAAAAGGTTCTAACTTAGTTAAGTCACCGAAAATTACAAATTAATGTAAGGTTTTCTTAAATATAAAAATAATAAACTACTACCCATGGCCCAAAGGTTCAAACCTAGGCTCTGATACCAAACTGTGACACCCCAAATTTTTTTTTTGAAACGCTATGATTTAAAATAACAATAACTTGCTAGATAAAATTTTAACTACTAATTAGGAAATTTTAAATTCTTACATAGTCAAAGTCCAACAACAAAATAAAACTACAAGTTCACCCACAACGTCACAACATAGTTAAATACTAATACAAGAGATAACGGGGTTTTATTGTGATAAAATCTTGACTCTAAGTTAGCCAAGGTTCGATGTTAGCAGCTGCTCCAATTTCAGCCTCAGTCCCTTCTTCTACATAATCTAGCATGAAACGCCAGGGCAACAAAATATATGCCATGAGTTTTGCAACACAGTAAGAAAACATAACCAACCTACCATTCTTTTTGAAAGAAAATAATGAGATTATAAACACGAGGTAATAATATAACTGTAAACATAAATTACAATCATTAAAATAATTCAAATAATTTTAATATCTTAATTGACCATTGAAATCTCACCAAAGAGGTTTAACTTACCAACCACTAAGTCATGGCCACGGTTAATTTGGAAACCCCCCCTTTGTCAAATATTGAAGAACTACCAAACATGCCCACACCAGGAGTTATATACCCAAGCCGTGACATCCGTGGTCTGCCCCAAGGGAACGGTATACCAGGGGTACGTAACTTTTCTGCGTGCCACCCGCACATCCACCCTTATTCCAAAACCAAATACCGATAAGGGTTCAAATAATCCCCGTGTCATCTTAGGGTTTCGCGACACAATTTACTTAAAAATTATTAAAAGCCAGGGCTAACCCTGAGTAACCGGTAGTAATCCTCTATCATTAATTTTATATAATAAACACAAATTATTCAATGTCCAAAATTTAACAAATAATCAATTTAAATCGTGGTATGAACATAATAGCTTAGATAGTAAAATTTCAAATAAATTATTTACACAATCCTAAAATTCGTGTAATTGAACAGAATACTCAATAGGGATGTTTAGGTCACTTTTCAGAAAGAATTTCAGAAAAATAAGATGTAAATAATCCTGTGAAATTTCCAGCAATCTTTATGACACAGATTTGTCACATTTCCTTACATTAATTCCATACTAAATTTTATAGATCAAATCCATAATATAAAAATTTATCATGAAACTAGACTTCTCAAATTTCATCTTTTAGCTAGAAATTACCAGATTTGGCTTAGTATAGAAATTTAAATAAATTTTCAAATACATAGTAAAATCTGTCTCACAGTTTCAGATTTAGTTAAATTTTTTTATAAATTCGTAGAAAGCTCAAAAATTATTACCAAAATTCCTGGATGAACTAAACATCATTATTAACAACTTTGTAGAAGAAATAATCTCAAAATTTTGAGTATAAAATTGTCTAAAAATTTGGGCAAACATGCTGGCAGATTCAAAGCAGATTACTCTCAACACAGTTTCAGATTTAGTAAAAACAAATTTGTATAAATTCGTAGAAAGCTCAAAATTTGTCACCAAAATTCTTGGATGAACTAGACATCATTATCAACAACTTTGTAGAAGAAATCATCTCGAAATGTTGAGTATAAAATTGTCTAAAAATTCAGGCAAACATGCTGGCAGATTCAAAACAAATTACTCTCAACACAGTTTCAGATTTAGTAAAAACAAATTTGTATAAATTCGTAGAAAGCTCAAAAATTGTTACCAAAATTCCTGGATGAACTAGACATCATTATCAACAACTTTGTAAAAGAAATCATCTCAAAATTTTGAGTATAAAATTGTCCAAAAAATTGGCAAACATGCTGGCAGATTCAAAACAGTTTAGACAATGTATCATATGTATATAATTTGAAAATTTCAATTATATAAAAAAAAATGAGAGGATTGAAAGGGTTTTCTTACTTAATAGTAGGATTGAAATAGATGATGAAATGATAGAAGAATTTTGCTTCCTAAACCTTCTTCTCTTCTTCTCCCTCTGCTGAATTCTTCTTCCTTATTTCTTCCTCACCCGTCCAAAGGAGTACATGCATGCATACACTAAAAGCTATCCTTCTATTGGATGATATTTTATGCTCAGCCTTGAACCTTCTGTGCATGACCACTAGGTGCATTTTATAGACCTTCTCCGAGGCTAGCTCTCTCCCTCTCCTTTTTTTTCTTTCTCATGATGCTATCCACTACACATCTCCTTTACCCAAGAATGATAATGGGATGGAATTTACCAAGCTTACATGCAAGCTTGCATGTGGCATATTTTGCCACCGAATCTGATTCCTCTTTTTTTTTCTTATAAATTATAACAATAATTATTAAACATCCACAACATTTTTATTCTTAATAAGGTCTTTGTTAGTGATTGAATTTGGGCTAAGATGAATTGATGGCCAAGATGAATTAACCAGAAGAGGAAAACTCAACTTTTTATAGGGGTTCAAAAGGGTCAAGATGAATTGATGGCCGGCCATGACATATTGGTGGCCTCCCAGGTCTGTACATCACAAATATGTGGTTGAGGGCCCAAGAAAGTGGCCCGGGAATGGTCAACACTAGCTTTCTAGCGGAGAAAAACGGGCGACGGAGGGCGATGAAGGAATAAAACTGGTTCTGAGGATAATTGCTGGCCTCCCACCCTTCTACGACCTTCCTAAAAATGAAACCGAGGTCCCTGCCAAAAATGAACTCAAACCGATGCAAATCGAAGGTTCGGGGGCCAAAACGCGCGGCCCGGGGCCCCGAAAACTGACTGTTAAGCACCGAAGGTGGTGTTCGACCACGAAGTTGGTCTCTCGGACCACAGTGTCCCTCAAAAGGGAGGAAATAAGATGTATGTCGAAAACCGGAGCAAACGGAGGTGGTTAGGCGGTCCTGAACCGAGGCACACGGCCGACGGCTCCGAAAACCGGGAACCGGGCTCCGAAATGGGAAAAATGGCCTACGACCACGAAACGTAGCCTACGGCCACTGAGAGATGATCTACGAGACCTCTCCCTCCCTTCGGGAAGAGAAAATAGAGAAAACAGAGCCTGGTTCGCAAACCGAGGCAAAGCACAGAAAAGCTCGGAAGTTCGGAGGCAAGGCTCGCAGTCGAGACTCTGAGACTTCTGAACGAGCACGATATACAGCATCACCAAGTACTCAATCGGTGACGTCTGAGTCTTAAGGTCGGTCAAAAATGGGGTGTCTACAGTTGCCCCTCTTTGACAGAACTCGTAAGTCATAAGTGACGGGAGTGAATGTCAAAGCCCAGAGACGACCCATTTTTGACAAGGCCGAAGACTTAGACAAACATACAAGATAAACCAAGAATGTGCCCGCAGGCAAAGGGGCAAAATGTAAGGCGATATGCACAAAGCCGGATGTAACTCAATGATCATGCAAATGCAGCAAGCTGTAATGAAGCAAGTATTCACAAATAGATGCAACAGTTTTAAGCAAGGATGCAAAGCAACAACTACATTTCATGCAGTTAAGAATGCGGAGAATCGTTCAACTCTCGCGGCGTCTCACACGGAGAAGATACGATACCTGCGCGGTTCGTCTGGTCGCACCAGCCTCAAATGAGCCGTACATACAATATCGTGCCTGAAAAATGAAGAAACTTAACAAGCACAATATATTTATCAACACATGTTCAATGTGATATCGAAATGCCAACCAACGTGACGTCGATGGGTGAGTGCTTCGCAATGCGGGAAGAAACGCGCGTGACAACGCAAGTTTAAGCACGGAGGCATGATAATATCGAGGAGACGTGCACAACAATGCAAGTGTATGCATGGGAACGCAAATGATGTGCATAACAATGCAGAACAAGTGTAAACTAGGATGCACGTTTGTCACAAAACAACGAGTGGAGAAATGCGCGTTTCAGCGAGGGCAGCTCGATCGCGACCTCCGGTTCATCCCTCGGAAGGGTCACAACATATTCAAAAAGGATACGCCTTGCTTTTGATGAGTAATGATGAGACACGCATCGAAAGTTGAAATTGAAGTTCCGGCGGAGCGATTTTGCGACGGAAAGCGCACTTCTCTTGTACTTTTTCAGGTCTCGGGGACTCCAATCATCACCAAAATTTGCAGAGAGCTTGGAGGCCACCTTGGGAACACCACCGGCCACTTTTATTCCCAGGGGGAGGCTGCCGGCCAGTTTTGAGGGAGAGGGGTGGCCGGCTTGCCAGAAAAGGTGGCCGGCCGGCCACTTCGCCCAGATCCGGGGCATTTTTGACTTTTCACTCTCTTTTCTTTAAATATACTCATCCAAACACTTTGTGCTCACAAGTGCAGCTCCGAAAACATCTTCTCTACCCTCCCAAACCATTTTCTCTCTCAGATCTGCGCTCTATACGCGTTTTCCAACGCCCCACGCAAGTTGTTTTCGCGAAATCTTTCAGTTTTCGTCACTTTGAACCGATTAAATTTTGATTTCGGAGCTTGTTTTCTCATTTTCACCACTTGAGGTAAGTTTGTCTCAATATTTGGAAGATTTTCTCGGGAGTTGACTTTTGTTGACTTTTTCATTTCCCGAGAGTTGACTTTTGTTGACTTTTTCCAATTTTGGCCCATTTTGCTCATTTTTGCTCCTTTTTCGAAATGGCGGGTCATTTTCCACGTGGCGGAGGTCCTCCAGGTGCCGGGGGTGAGCCGGACATCATGTCCTTGCCCCCGAGTATTCGGCCGTTTGATCCCGAGAGGTATCATCCTCGGGAACACATCCTCCCGCAGGCGGTCTTCTACCATTTCACCGACTTTGATGTCCGAGCGCCTAGGGACTTGATTTTGCGGGAGCCAGAGTCTCACCTCTCTCACGAGGCACGAGAGGTATTTACTTCACTTTTGCATTTTCCGCAATGTATTCTACATTTCCCGCGCATTTTGTGCTTTCGCTATGTTTATCGGCCTTTTTTGAGGCACACAGCTGTTTTAGAATGCTTAGTCTATGACACCATATTCTATTTGCATCTCGAGCACATATTTCAATCATTCTGAATTTATGAACACGCAACCCATAAATTAATCGTGAACACACGGCACGCACTGATTGAGAGTAGAACACGCAGCCCAAACTCTAATTTTCTGAACACACAGCCCGAGTTGAAGGTGAACATGCAGCACACACTGATTGAGAGTAGAACACGCAGCCCGAACTCTAATTTTCTGAACACACAGCCCGAATTGTTGAGGTGAACACGCAGCCCACACTGATTGAGAGTAGAACACGCAGCCCAAACTCTAATTTTCTGAACACAGAGCCCGAATTGAAGGTGAACACGCAGTAGACACTGATTGAGAGTAGAACACACAGCCCAAACTCTAATTTTCTGAACACACAGCCCGAATTGAAGGTGAACACGTAACACACACTGATTGAGAGTAGGACACGCAGCCCGAACTCTAACTTTCTGCACGCACAGCCCGAATTGAAGGTGAACACGCAGCACACACTGATTGAGAGTAGAACATGCAGCCCAAACTCTAATTTTCTGAACACACAGCCCGAATTGAAGGTGAACACGCAGCACACACTAATTGAGAGTAGAACACGCAGCCCGAACTCTAACTTTCTGAACACACAGCCCGAATTGAAGGTGAACACGCAGCACACACTGATTGAGAGTAGAACACGCAGCCCGAACTCTAATTTTATTTAATTTTGCACACAGCTCACACAGTTTACTTGCACGCGACTTATTCATTTTACTTGCACACAGCTTATTCATTTCTTTCTGAAACTGAATACATATGTTCATCTTGAATGCAGGTGACTGCCCGGACCGTGCGAGGATACGGCTCTATTACGGCGAGAGA
>JAPPVO010000506.1:0-15322 GCA_030407325.1 Camellia japonica | reverse complement strand
TTTTTTTTTTGTGCTACTAAATCAGTAGTCACCTAAAGTCTTTTTTTTATGGCTACTAAATATTTAGTCGTCAAAAGATTTGTTTCCATTTAATTCATTTTTTAACTACTAACTATTTAGTCACTAAAATATTTACTCCATTTTTGGCGACCAATTGTTTAGTCGCCAAAAACATCATTTTATGTTTTTTTTTTTAATTTTTTATAATTAATTTGTCCATAACTTGTATGTATCCCATGCAACCTATAACAGGTATACAAACAAAACAATACATATTGTGGGGATATATTTTCTGAGTACCAACATGTGGCAAGGTGACGCCGACGTGTCAGCCGAGGTGCCACGTGTCGTGGTAGTTACGCCGAGGTGATCTCGGAGTTGCCGAGGTTATCTCCGAAGATATCGGAATCCGAGATAAGCGGATAAAGAACAAGAGTCCTAGATTGAGAGAAGACTTCAGTTTGGGTAAAGATGAAACTCTTAGAGGGTTTATCCTAATCCCACTAGGAGTTCCAGATTAGCAGTAATCCTGAGTCCATTGGAGTTAGGCTCCTATTGGGACTAGGATTGTATTGGCTATAAAAGAGAGGCACCCCCATGGGTCCAAGGTATGCTTTTTATACTCAAGCTTGTGAGTTGAATACTTGATTATCTTTGAGAGATATACTAACTTGATCGTCGAAGTGCCCCCGGGTGGAAGAACCACCGCCGGAGCCTTTTCTTTCTGTGCAGGACAGCAAGGTGCCATCTATTCTGCCTGTGTTCTACAGCTAAATCACTAAGGAGGGCAGTGTGATAAGAAAATCACTCACACAATTTAGCGCCGTCTGTGGGAAAGAAAGACGAATAGATGGCCAGTAACACACAAAAAGAAAAGGTTGGGGACGACGCTCCCGCTGGGAGTGGCAGGCCTATCGACCTTGACATTGAAGGAGACAACCACAACGAAGAAGCCCGTGACCAGGGGCGCGGAGGAAACGACGTCGGCCAGGAGGGCGACACTTCAAAGAAGACAGACCAAAGCAAGTACTACAACGAAGATAACCTTCAGGTATGGAGGGATAGGTGCCTACGGAGGGATGAGGAAGTAAAAGAATTGGCAGACAAGTTGGCAGACTTGCAGTCGGTCGTCAACTTCATGATGCAAAACAATGTCATGCAGCCACCGTACCCACTGCAGGATACACCGATTCCAGCAATTAATACCCAGAAGGGAGGAAGGAAAACAATACCCGAAGCACCTCAACACACCAGGAGCGGAAGGCACTCTCACCCGCCTTCCAAGGAAGTCGGACGAAAGGAGCCGAGGCAAGAGAAGTCACAAAGGACGTACCACACGCAGGACCCAGAGCCCAAAGAACATCGGCATGTCCAAAGGCAGGCGCTCTGCTTTGACACAACCCATGGAGAAAGATCAAAACGGGCCCACCACGAGGCCGAAAGTAGTGTGCCGAAAAGACTGAAGTCAAAAGATAGTCGAGCTCCAGGGAGGAGTAAAGAAGACTTGAGAAATTACCTCAAGAGGAAGGAACAGAACGCTGAAGCCGAGGTTACCTCACCCGACAAGCCGAGGACACCGTTCTCGGTAGAGCTGGACAAATTTAAGGCATCGAAGAGATTCAGCATGCCGCGGTTTCAAATATATGACGGTAAGTCAGACCCTAACTTCCACATTGGATTATTCTTAAACTCAATGGCACTATACAGTGGAAACGAGCCATTGCTCTGCAAAGTGTTCCCCTCGTCCTTTGGGGAGATTGCATCAGATTGGTTCCACAAGCTGCCAAAGGGAAGCGTGAAGACTTGGGAAGGCCTGGCCGAGATGTTTGTGGCCAGGTTCGTGACAAACAAGCTGCAGCCATTAAGGGTGGACGCATTAATGGCTCTAAAGATCACCAAGGATGAAGGCCTTAGGGCCTATGCAAAGAGATATTACGAGGTGTTTAATCGAATACCCGAATGCAACCAAGAAGTGGCGGTCGTATCTTTTAAGAATGGCCTGAAAGATGATTGTTCACTATGGAAATCTTTGGCAAAGACATTGCCAAAAAGCATGGAGGAGCTCATGGCAAGAACCGAGAAGTATGCCAGAGTCGAGGAGGATACATCGGGGAATAAGGAGGTAAAGCAGGAAAAAGGGAACGGCTCGCCGAAGCAAGGCCGAGGTAACAACGGATTTAACAAATCAGAGGCAGAATTAAGGGGTAAGCAAGCAGTGACGACTGCATTCCGAATTCCCATCCACAAAGTCCTAGATCAAATCCGAAATCAGCCCTATTTCAGGGCACCGGCAAAGGCCCGAGGAGAATACATGGGAAGGAACGTTGGTAGGCGCTGTGCCTACCACAATGAAGAGGGGCACCCAACTGAGGGTTGCAGAGCCCTAAAAGCACACTTGGAGGACTTAGTAAGACAAAGCCATCTGAGGGACCTTGTTAATGAAGCCAGGACAAGAGAAGAACAGGCAAGATTGCCTCAAGCACCAGCAGCCCCGCCTTCCCCAGCACAGCAACCACAGGCAGGGGGGCCACGGGTGGTTAATGTGATCCACTCAAGGGTCAACGAGAACGAAGTCAGAGGAGAGATCCAGAGGGTAAAACACCTACAGCACTTGAACCAGGTCGGACAGAAAAGACCTCGGTCTGAAGAGTGCCAAGGACCAATGATAGCTTTCACCGAAGCCGACCTAGAGATGGTCCAGCATCCGCATAATGATGCTTTGATAGTGTCCTCCAGGTTGGGGAGTGCCAAGTGAAACGCATCCTGATAGACCAAGGCAGCTCTTGTGACATCATGTACGTTAGATGTTACAAGGAGCTAGGCCTTCACCCAGATGACATGAAAGGATCCAATGGCCCGATGGTCCGCTTCAATGGAACGCCGACATGGCCACTAGGCGCAACAAGCTTAGAAGTACAAGCCGGCACAAAGAAAATCAAGACAGAATTCATTGTGATTGACACCCCTTCCCTATACAACATCATCTTGGGAAGGCCATGGTTGCATGCAATGGGGGCAGTTCCCTCAACGTTGCATCAACTATTGCGGTTCCCAACCGAACATGGGATTGAAGAAATCAGAGGAGATCAACTGCAGGCAAAAAATTGCTTCATGGCAGCAATGAAAACAACCTGCAACATACAAGAACCAGGGAAGGCAGAGATTGAAGATGAGGACATGGAGGTCCTAGATGATGTCGGCAAGGAGCCGGCCGAGAAGAGTGAGGAAACACTTAAGAAAATCCTCGTCCAGGAGGGCGACGAAGAGCGCTTCTTTCTTCTCGGCTCAGGCTTAGCCGAAGAAGAAGAAAGAGAACTGGAAGCTTTTTTTAGGACAAACATAGAGGTGTTCGCCTGGACACCTATGAAATGCCTGGCATTGACCCCGAGGTCACATGTCACAGACTGAACGTCGACAGGTCGGCCAAACCTGTAATACAACGAGCTAGAAGACCGACGTGTTGCACGTCGAAGCAGTGGAGGAAGAAAGTAGACAGACTACTGGAAGCCAAGGCCATTAGAGAAGTCAATTATCCAACGTGGCTATCGAACACTGTGGTGGTAAAGAAGAAAAACGGTAAATGGAGGGTCTGCGTAGATTTTACAAGCTGAACAAAGCCTGTCCCAAAGACAGCTTTCCTTTGCCCAAAATTGACCAATTGGTAGACGCCACATCTGGACATGGAAGGATGAGCTTCCTGGACGCTTATAGGGTGTACCACCAGATAGCCATGTACCCCCCAGACGAAGAGAAAACAGCGTTCATCACCCCAAAAGGCCTGTACTGTTACAGAGTAATGCCCTTTGGGCTGAAAAACGCAGGAGTAACTTACCAAAGGCTGGTAACCAAGATGTTCAGACACTTGATTGGCCAAACAGTAGAAGTCTACATCGATGACATGGTCGTGAAGACCAAGGAGCCTAAGGGTCATCTTGCCGACCTAAAAGAGGTATTTGAAATTCTCAAAACATATCGGCTCCGACTCAACGCATCAAAGTACGCGTTTGGAGTTGGATCTGGTAAGTTTCTGGGGTACAAGAAGGGGCATAGAGGCCAGCCCAGATCAGATCAAGGCCATCGTAGATCTACAGAGCCCAACATCGGCAAACAGGTACAAATGCTTACTGGAAGGGCCGCAGCCCTAAACAGGTTCATAAGCCGAAGCTCAGAAAAATGTAAGCCTTTCTTCAACCTGGTAAAAAGACGCGGACTTCCTATGGACTGAGGAATGTGAGGCCGCTTTGGCCGACCTAAAGAAATATCTGACCACGGCCCCAGTCCTCTCAACACCTGAACCTGGGGAAGAGCTGTTTTTGTACTTAGCTGTGTCAGAACACGCAGTAAGTGCAGTGCTAATCCGAGAAGAAAAAGAAGAAAACAGAGGCTGTTTATTATGTCAGTAAAACCTTGGCCGATGCAGAAACAAGGTATCTACCACTAGAGAAATTAATGCTGGCCTTAGTAATGGCCTCAAAGAAGTTGAACCATTACTTTCAGGCGCACAAGATTGTGGTGCTAACAGAGCACCCACTGAAGTCCTTATTGCAACAAGGAGACTTAACAGGAAGAATAGCAAGATGGGCAGTGGCCTTGGGCTAGTATGACCTGGAGTTCAGGCCCAGAACAGCAATTAAGGGCCAAGTCTTGGCCGACTTCGTGGCAGAATTCGCGCCTAAATCCATCGAACATCGGGCTCCGTTGAGCCAAGATGAACGTTGTCCTAGCAAGCAAGGAGAATCCCAGCCTAAGGCAAAAGAGTAAAGGAAGGAAAAACTCAGACCCTGCAGCATCTACATCGGCGACTCCTTCAGACTGTTTGTCGATGGAAGTTCAAACCGACAGGAGGGTAGGGGCAGGGGTATACTGATACCTCCAGATGGAGAGATATATAACAACCATCCATTCGTTTGGGGTTCAGGGCCTCAAACAATGAAGCGAAATACGAAGCCTTAATTGCAGGGCTAAAGCTGGCGGCAGCAGCAGAAGCAGATGAGGTAATAGTTTTTTGTGATTCACAGCTTATTGTTAACCAGTCAACAGGAGAATTTGCAGCCAGAGACGAAAGGATGTCGGCATATGCAAAAGAGGTCATTAGATTGGCCGCCTTATTTCAGAACTGCCGACTACTCCAAGTAAGCCGAGATGATAACAGCCACGCCGATGCGTTGGCCAACCTGGCAAGTTCAATGCAAACTGGAAAAACAAGGACAATTATGATTGACTATATGTCGGGCCCGAGCAAAGAACCACAGAACACTGAGCAAGAAGCAATGTGTGTGGATATGGGGCCAAGATAGATGGATTCAATTGTTGCATTCCTGAAAGAAGGAAAGCTACCAGAAGATCGCAAGGAGGCATACAAAGTCAGATTGAAGTCGGCAAGATTCAGTCTGACTGCAGACGGACATCTCTACAGAAGGTCCTTCACTGGACCCCTTTTAAGGTGCGTACACCCCTTGTAGGTTGAGGATTTTTTATATGAAATTCATGAAGGAGTTTGTGGAAGCCACGCTGGGGGCAGATCACTAGCTCATAGGGCCATTACCCAGGGGTATTGGTGGCTCTACATGCAAAAAGATGCAGAAGCATACGTGAAGAAGTGCGAACAGTGCCAAAGGTTTGCACCTTTGATACACCAGCCAGCTGCTGACCTAAATCCAGTATCCAGCCCTTGGCCGTTTGCCCAGTGGGGCATGGATCTTGTTGGACAACTTCCCCAGGCAACTGGGCAGAAAAAATACTTGCTGGTAGCAACAGATTACTTCACAAAGTGGATAGAGACAGAACCTCTTGCCAAAATCCGAGATGTGGATGTTAAGAACTTCATATGGAGAAACATCATCACCAGATTTGGCATTCCAAGAGCCATAGTTGCTGACAACGGAACGCAGTTTGACAGCAAACTCATCAAGAACTTTTGCGCGAAATTCAAGATCAAGAATTACTTCTCAACACCAAGTTTTCCCCAAAGTAATGGGCAAGCAGAAGCATCCAACAAAGTAATTTTGGATGGAATAAAGAAGAGACTGCAGGCAGCAAAAGGAAAGTGGGTACACGAATTACCCAACGTACTTTGGGCATATCGGACTACGCCGAGAAGATCAACAGGGGAATCCCCCTTTGCCATGGCTTATGGCACAGAAGCAGTTATTTCACTAGAAGTCGGCATCCCAGGGATCCAAACCCAGGGAGTTGAGAATGGGACTAATGATATACTCTTAGCCCAAGATCTGGATCTTTTGGAAGAACGAAGAGAGAAAGCTGCAATTCAGCTCGCAGTATACCAGCAACAGCTTGCCAGAGCTTACAACAAGAAGGTCAATCCAAGAGATTTTCAAGTCGGCGACCTAGTTTTGAGAAAAGTCGTCGGCAACAAGAAGGATCCCAGAGAGGGCAAGCTTGGCCCAAACTGGAAGGACCCTACAGAATTACTTCGGTATTAGGCAATGGGGCTTATCGGCTTGAAGATAATGAGGGCAAAGCATTACCTAGACCATAGAACACTTGTAATCTGAAATTTTTCTATCATTAGATGTTCCTTGTTATTTTTTCAACATCATCAATAAAATCATAGCAGAATTCCTTTACACTGATAAAAGATGCGCAATATTATTCCTGAATAATGAGAACCCAAGTGGAACTCAAGTTCACATTGGGGGCAAAGAGAAGAAGAATATGCTTAACACTTGTTGAAATTTGTAGCAATTTACAAGTTGAAGTTAAGCCGAGATTATTCCTTATCTTCACTTGTTGAAATTTGTAGCAATTTACAAGTCGAAGTTAAGCTGATTCCT
Organism: Camellia japonica; assembly: GCA_030407325.1. Lineage (NCBI taxonomy): Eukaryota > Viridiplantae > Streptophyta > Magnoliopsida > Ericales > Theaceae > Camellia > Camellia japonica. The sequence continues at coordinate 8,528 of JAPPVO010000506.1, read as the reverse complement.
TATCTTCACTTGTTAAAATTTGTAGCAATTTACAAGTCGAAGTTAAGCTGATTCCTTATCTTCACTTGTTGAAATTTGTAGCAATTTACAAGTTGAAGTTAAGCCGAGATTATTCCTTATCTTCACTTGTTGAAATTTGTAGCAATTTACAAGTCGAAGTTAAGCTGATTCCTATCTTCGCTTGTTGAAATTTGTAGCAATTTACAAGTCGAAGTTAAGCCGAGATTACTGTTTCTCTTCGCTTGTTGAAATTTGTAGCAATTTACAAGTTGAAGTAGAGCCAAGCAATTTACAAGATGATGTTAAGCCGACATATGATCATCTGTTGAAATTTGTAGCAATTTACAGGTTGAGGTAAAAGCTAAGTATATTGTTTAAACACTTGTTGAAATTTGTAGCAATTTACAAGTTGAGGTAAAAGCTAAGTATATTGTTTAAACACTTGTTAAAATTTGTAGCAATTTACAAGTAGATCATTGTTTAGCACTCGTTATAACTTGAGAAAAGTTTATAGTATATGTTTTATACTTGTTGAAATTTATGAAAAAGTTTGCAGGTCAGTATCTTGCCGAAGTAAAGTTTGTAGTTATTATACCCAAGGTATGTAACCCCAAGAAGATTGCACAAGGGAGACAAAGTATGAAAGGCATGCAAAATATTCTAAGTATAGAATCATACAGCAGTAATCCAGAGCAAATAAAGATTGAAGCATTCAGACAATACAGTTATAGTCTTTCATAAAAGAGGAAACAATCCAGGAGTAACTATTAAGAAGAAGGTACATCGGCCATACAAAGAAACTTATACTGTCCAAAAAACAAAAAAGTACAAAAGACAACAAAGCTAGGATTCTTCAACATCAACAGTTGGATTGGTTGGGACCTCGGAAGATTCCTGCGGAACCACCTCGGCACCCTTTTCTGCCACGATCTCAGCATCAATTTCGGCAAGTGTTTGATCAAGGCTTTTTTCGGCTGGAGGAACGTCAGATGTTGCTTGTTCAGGAGTAGTTTCTTTGGCAACCTCATCACCCACTTCATCTTGAGTTGAGTCCATAATCTGCTCAGTTGGAGGAGGGGATTTGTTCCCAGCAGCATCCTTAGGCTTCCTTACCAAAGCTTCATCCTCGTCCTCATCTCCATCCTCATCTTCAGATTCAGAAACATCCCCAGTTTGACTTGGAGGTGGAAGTGGTGGGAATGGAAGAGGGATAGCATCGGCATTTCACAAAAGTGAATCAGCAGGAAGATCAAGTTTTTTATCAGGGACATCCAACCAAGGGAGAAGCCCCTGTTGCATGCCTGCCTGACTTGTAATTTGTAATCCTCAGTGACGTCGGCACCCTGGGCATAAGCCTTCTCATCAGCTTCTTTTATTTCAGCTTCTTTAGTAGCCAAGGCCTCCTGAAGCTCCTTCTCGGCCTGGGCCGCTTTTTTTCGGCCTCTTTCGGTTGGGATTCAGTAACTTTCTTGATGGCCTCAGCAGCTTCAGCCTTTTCTTCGGCTAATGTTTGGGCTTTGGTGGCAGCCTCGGCCTGATCTTCTAACTTCTTCATTTTTGATTGGAGGCTTTTATTCATCTTTTGAAGGGCAGAAAACTCCTTCTTCATGTCGGCCAACTTCTTCCTAGTCTCAAAAGCTTGCATAGAGAAAGAGTGGGCATGTTGAATGGCCTGAAAGAACACAAGGCAAAATTGTTACAAAATTCTACAAAAGAGAAGACAAGTTTCCACATAAAAACACTTACTTGGACAGAACGTTGAAGCATAAAGGCGTAGTTCTCGTACTCACTCATCTTGGCATTACGCTCAAGATCGCCTGGGAGGAGTAGAGCAGTGCTGAGTGCAACGCCGACGTTGATGTCATCGGCGCTATCACTAGCAAAAACAGGCTTATTTTCCAATGTAATTTCAGGTGTCCAAGGGACTTTTGGTACTCTGGACCCCGAGGTCATCGCAGACGATGACCTCGGCTTCTTTGATTGTGTGGACTCTGATGGCTGCGTTTCAGCAGACCTTTTTGATGGAACAGAAGCAGTCTTCCCGCTCCCAGCCAATTGTGAAATTGGCAGGGCGTCCTCAGCCTCAACTATAGTGGCTTTGGCCTTTGGCTGAGCCTTTTTGGTTCTCTTCGGCTTTGGTGGGGGCATGCTCTGTGTTGGCTGAGCGTCAACATCAGTGGGGAGGTCAGCTAAGAGATCTGCAACAATCGGCTTTGGGCGACCCATCTCGGCAGTTTTGACAAGTCTTCGCCGACGTCTTCGTTCAGGTATGGGGATCAAGTATAGAGCTGAAGTTGATGGTTGATCGGCTGGATCCGATGTTGATCCTTGATCTGTTCGGGATGTAGAAGCGGTTAGAGTTATGGCAGAAGGTGGAGACAGGCTTTTCTTCTTTCTTCTGGGGACGTCGGGCAAAATTGATTTGTATGTAGGGATAAAGTTGAGAAGAAGAGGGGCTTTTCTTTTATGAACTGGCAAGTCTAGGAGCCTTTTCAGATCCTGTTGGGAACGTAAGATTGGTAAAAAATTTCGGTGGCTTGCGAACGTCTGCAAGAAGAAAACAGACATTAGAAACAGATAAAATATTGAAACACTTGGAAAGAAACAACTAAGTATTAACACTGGGCTCTTACCCTTGCCCTCCTTAACTGATCGAGGAAGAGGGTACAGATGAGCATCCTCGTCTGCGCCAAACTCCCAATTTCCCGAAGCAATAACGTAATCATCTCCAGCCCCCTTGTTGGAGTCTGGGAGGTCGGCTACGATTTTAAATTCGGTGGACCTTGGCTTGAGGTAATAAACGTAGCCTTTTTCTTTGAGGTTAAGGGCACACATGGTATAACAAAATTGAATGTCGGCAAGGGTAATCCTAACGTTTTCCTGCCTAGCTAAGGCTATTATACCATTGGTCACTCGGTAGGAGTTGATGGTAAGTTGCATGGGGTTCAACTTGTAATAGTGGAGAACTTCACGAAAAAGGGGATCAAGTGGAAGCCGGAGTCCACATTCAGTAAAAGCAACAATAGGGAAGGGCATCGTATTATCTGTGGGCATGATAGAGTCGTCATCCCCAGCCAGCCTTAGATGGACGTCGGCAGGAATGGCAAACTCTTCCCTAAAGTATTCAAGTTTGGTAGGGGTATCTACCCTATGTCTCCACATACCCATGATTTCGGCGTAAAGAAATTTGGTTACAGAGAAAAGATGTTCTTAAAGGGTTATAGGAACCTCGGCAAAAACCTAGGTAAACACTGGTTACGATTGTTTCAGTTTTTCCTAAGAATTGGTAGGTTCTGCAGACAAATCCCAAACCTAAATCTACGAAAGCAAAGATTGAAGGCACAGATCTGGAAAAAATACAGAAATAAGAATGAAGTTTCAGAATAAAGAACAGAGGTGGGGTTCTCAAAAGCATAAAGAATACAAGAAATACAGGCTCAAGAACAGTGGCAAAAAAGTGGTGAAACAGTGCAAGTGTTCAAAACATAAGCGAAATCATGGAATAGACGCATCCAAATGAATAGTTCAGTGAATCAAAGGTTTGAACAAAGCAGTAATGGCAGCAAGAAAGCAAACGAGCATAGAGGAATTAAGAATGAAAGGAACAGAGGCTTACCAAGATAACTGGAGCCGGTATGAAGATCGCCGAGGTCAGACGACGGATGTAGACACGACGGAACGGTGAAAGCTTTGCTGGAATGGAAGAATGAAGACGGTTGCAGAGCTTGGAGCTAGAGCAATGGTGGATTTGAGAAAGTTTAGAGAGAGAAAGAGTAAGTAAATCGAGTGCAAAAGTAAAGAAAGGAAGAAAGAAAGAAAAGTTTTATCAAAAACTTGAAACGGCGGCAAAACAGGGCATTTATTGCGCCTGGAGCAACGCACACGTCAGATGGCGCGCGCAGGGAAAACAGTTTTCAGGCGCGTCGCAGACACGGGCCAATGAAGATATAACGCGTAAGTGGAACGGTTGAGAAGTGATGCATAACAGCTCATGCGCGTAGGAGAGTTCATGTGAATTCTTGTTCTTGAAAGAAGACATGTCGGCCTGAGATAAACGACCTCGGCTGAAGAGTTCTTGTGCCAAAGTATTGGAAAGAGGAACAATATAGGTTCCATCACCTCAGAATGCCGAGGTAATAGAACCTAGGGGGCAGTTGTGGGGATATATTTTCTGAGTACCAACACATGGCAAGGTGATGCCGACGTGTCAACCGAGGTGCCACGTGTCGTGGTAGTTACGCCGAGGTGATCTCGGAGTTGCTGAGGTTATCTCCGAAGATATCGGAATCCGAGATAAGCGGATAAAGGACAAGAGTCCTAGATTAAGAGAAGACTTCAGTTTGGGTAAAGATGAAACTCTTAGAGGGTTTATCCTAATCCCACTGGGAGTTCCAGATTAGCAGTAATCCTGAGTCCATTGGAGTTAGGCTCCTATTGGGACTAGGATTGTATTGGCTATAAAAGAGAGGCATCCCCATGGGTCCAAGGTACGCTTTTTATACTCAAGCTTGTGAGTTGAATACTTGATTATCTTTGAGAGATATACTAACTTGATCGTCGGAGTGCCCCCAGGTGGAAGAACCACCGCTGGAGCCTTTTCTTTTTCTGCAGGATAGCAGGGTGCCATCTATTCTGCCTGTGTTCTACAGCTGAATCACTAAGGAGGGCAGTGTGATAAGAAAATCACTCACACACATATATATTATCACCCATTTCACATTTTTGCATCTATTTCACTTACAACCATCCAAACAAAAGAATAACTTTTAATGTAAACATTGCATACAAACCAAGTATATTTCAACTTAAAATAGTAATTTCATATAAAACAAATAATCATACGGGCTACCAGTGACATCCATACACCAGCTATATATAAAATCAAAAGACTTCAAAAATTCACTAGAATAAATCAACCTCAACAAGAGCAATCATAGCTGCAACCATCATTATAAAATCATCTGTAGCATTTATAGTGGGAGTCCCCCACCGCCATAGATATGGAAACCTTATCCTGCACATTGAGAAGTAACAGAAGCCCTTATAACAAGTGAAGCATAAAACCAAAGTTGGTAGAGGAAAATCATTTGCAGTGCTTAAATAATGTTCATGTCCCCCAAGAGCATGATATGAAACAAATAATTCATCTTTTGACGTGAGAATTATGCATGTAAAACCTTGACCAAATGCAGAATGAAGAAAAATAATGGAAGTTAAATAAAGGGGCACTTACCTTCTAAATAATTCAGGGTTTTACTAAAAAGATAAACCAAATTGAATTATCACTAACCTCAAGTCCATTGGCATTTTTTTAATATGTTTCACTTTCCTTCTAAAAATTGATTAATCAAACTTCCTTTGTAAAGTGAAAAAGTCAAAATAAAAACTTCCATGGTGTGCTTGGTCCAAGGCCCCTGTTCATGCAGAATTGCTTTCTGGACACAAATTTCAATCGAGTAGGAAAGCAAATAGATTCAGCGAGTGAAGCTTCTATGACATAAATAACACCACGTCCAGTAGCAGCCTCCCTCCCCCGGGGACCCACCATGATCCTAAAATGCGAAGTTAAAATTTGTAAGGTTCTTGTGAAAGTTTGATAGAAATTACTTTCTATTTAAATAATAAATATTATTTCGAAGCATTCTTCCACCAGAATCAGACGAAAACAGTAGCTGATTTTGCGTACTTTTAACCTCCTGTGGTGCTGTTTGTTCATTTATATGTATTGTTGGCAATGAATTAAAAGCAACATTACATGCTCCAGGCAGTCGTTGCTCGTTTGGTGTGCCACTACTCCCCACGATTTCTGATGGTTCTGCAGGTAATTCATTTAGTGAACAATAATCTACTCCAAAAACAAAAAATTGAAACATCAGAGCCAACACAGACAATCTAAGTACCCAACAAACACATCATTTCACAGATAGAGGGGAGAGTGTGGACAAACTAGGAGGAACCAAAACTTAGAAGCCGTAAACAGTTAATAAAATTGACATTCCAAGGGCAAGTAGATGTGTGATCTATACGTTTGAAAACTCCATCCCCACGATGTTACCAACAAAACTAATGGAATGAAGATAAGTAATAGCCTGTTTGAAGTGGTTTAGAAAAATAGAGTTAGGTAACAACATTTAGATAATTCCCAAATAACCTGAGTTGAAACTGGCTCTTTTTTAACTCTGGTTTGTAGAAAAGTTTCCAGTAACAACAAACCTAACCTGAGTTAAAACTGGTTCTTTTTTTAAAATAACTCCAACAAACATACCCAGAATTTTGATTCACATGGCCATTTGGTTTCAAAAAAGAACTCAAAGGTCAAATAATTGAACGATTACAATTATGTAGATGTTCTTGTTTTTCCTAAATGCAAATTTTTTTAACAGATACATTGTCTTCTCATTACCAGGCAGAGTATCATTTTCCACACGAAAAGCACAAAATTGCTTCCTTCTCACTTTGTCACAAAGAATAATGGACAACCATATATATATAAAGAGAACCTCAATTCAACTAAAGATAAATATTTGCAGTAGAATCAATTTAAGTGGAAACCCAAATTCAAAATCATAACTTTTTCTTTCCTTCAATTTCTTAGCCACCAAAAATAGCCTTTAAATCAAAGTTCACATCCAACAACTACCCCCCTCCCCCCTTAAAAAAAAAAAAAAAAAAACAGCATTGATTGATGCACAAATTTCCATAACACATAAAGTTAAATTGTGAATGTTAATTTCCAACCCACTATATTCCAAAGTCAACTTTGTTCTGTGCCCCAACTTAGTTAAATCACAACAATGACTACAACAAAAATTTCAAAGAAGATATCAAGCAATTTAACATATGTGAAATTATCTGAAACAGAGGAATTTTGTTTGGATTGTCGATTGGATCGACGCTTCTTCTTCTTATCCTTATCAACATCCTCAGGTCTTCTCAACTTGAGATTGCTCAACAATTGCCCCTCTCATAATTCAGCTGATAATCCAAAATTGTTAACAATCAAATTGCCCCAACAAAAACAAAGAGAACTGCAAGATTCAGAAAAGTTGAGTCTATGCCCCAATTCTGTTTACTAGTACTAAATGCATGTGTTACACACAAACCCATAAAGAAATATATCTTCTACCTTTCAACTATCCCTCCATTAATGTAATCACCAAAGCTTTGTTGGAAATGGTTATAAAATTCTAGTTAAAACCAGAATTTTTTCCTAAGTTTGGTCTAATTTTTAGGTGGGCCCCGTGCATCGATTTACAGGTCAAAGTGGTAACGCGTTCTATGCCGCGTTGTGATTCACGTGGTATATTTGGTTGCTCAAAACCATTACCGAGTGAATGGGAAATTGAAGCCAAAGTATGCTCCATGGAAATGGAGTTTTGGTGGAAATACCTTAAAGGTTGAATAAGGCTTGTCCCACATTGATTTGGTGGGAGGTTTTGAAAGGGTTTATAAGGCATGGGTTTGGTACTTGGGGTGTGCCCCAAGGGGTACCCAAGTGTTTTAGAGGGAGAGGTTATGGGCAAAATGGGCTAGACCCATTGGACCCAAAAACCACCACACACACGCGCGCGCGCCGCCGCCGCCGTCCGTCCGGTCGGGCTAGGCTGGGCGCGGGTGCGTGGTGTGAGGTTGGGCTTGTTCGGCCCAATACTAATCTTTTTGGGCCAAAAACATTTGAATTTCAAACCAACCAGCCTCCCATTTGGATTTTTACTCCAATTTTCGTACTCCATCTTCTGCTTTAGATCTCTGCCATATTGCTGCATTTTATTTCTGAAAGAAAGAGTGTAAACACTTTGTGTGTTCGATGAACGAATAAATTGTAGTGCTGTATTTATTCGTTGATAGATCATTTCATCCTGGAAGATAGACGTCCAAATTCTGAAAGCACCGTGGAGAGGACGAATCTGTCTTAAGGACACAGTGTTAAACACTGACTGATCAGAAAAGTAAAAGTATTCAAAGAAATTAACCAAGTAAGTTGTTTAATTTTATTCTGTTTTTATTTGTTTATTTAATCAGATTTTAATTTTGGTTTTGTAACAAAATAAAATCTGTTATATATTTATTTATTATTATTTCGAGTTTGATTTTTGTAATCAGACAAATTCTCTCCTTTTCTTTATTTTTTAATTCTAGTTGTTGTTTTGTACACAATAGAATTAAATCTTTTAAATACAGTGAAGATTGTTCCTACAATCTTAAGACAGACCTAATTTTTTGGTATCTTCATTGTATTAATTTTCTGTTTTCATAAAGACATATTCTGGTTGGAAAAAGAAATAGTGTTTATGCTATTTGACAGATAGTAGTAATATACTGTCTTTTTCTTTGACCACTAGTAGTAATATACTGGTGTCATTAACAATTGCAGAATATTAATTGTGTTAACAGAAAATTATTGTACTATTTTATTTTTCTAGTTTTAGTAACAAGGAAAATAAAATTATTTTTGTGTTATAATTTATTTTCTGGTTTTAGTAACTAGAAAATTAATTTGTGTTTTAATTTTTTCTGATTTTTGTAAT
>JAPPVO010000505.1:0-33443 GCA_030407325.1 Camellia japonica | reverse complement strand
TTGGATCTGGTTCAGGACTTGTTCCATGGGGAATTGAGGGGTGTGTATCGCTCGAACCGGCTGGGCGGTCGGGTTGGCACTGACCGGTCAGCTCGGGCTGGTCGGTCGGTATACTGAGGTGTTTGGTGAGTGTACTAGGTGTTTCTAGTTTCAAAGTCTTTTCTCTTCTCTCTGGGGGTTGGGTTTTTGGCTGTAGGATCTTGTCGGGCGGCTAGGAAATCTTCGGCATTCATGTATTTTTGGGCTTTGGAAAGTAGGGTTGCCATGGAGGTCGGGGGGTTTTTGGAGAGGAAAAAAGGAAATCAGATGATCGTAGACTGGCCATGAAAGCTGTGAGGATGACCTTGTCGTCATTTTTCGCTACCTACAGGGCTTCGGTGTTGAAGCGGGTGACGAAGTTGCGCAGCAACTCCCCCTCGGTCTGACGGATGTTGAGGAGCTGGGTTGCCGGACGCCGCTGGCGCTGGGCACCAATGAAATTGCTGAGAAAGGAGTCGCTGAGGTGTTGGAAAGTGGAGACAGAGTCTATTGGCAGTTGACTAAACCAGAGTCGAGTCGACCCCTTAAGTATTACGGGGAAAGCCCGACACATGATCTCGTTTAGGGAATACATGGAGGACCATGAGGGTCCTGTAGGTTTCCAAATGGTCGACCGGGTCCGTGTCCGTCGAAAGAGTCGAGCGACGGCATTTTGAACTTAGGAGGTAAGGGTTTGTCCCTGATGGAGGCAACGAACGGTGAGTTGGCTGTGGTAGATGGTTTATTCTGTATGTTCTGCATGACTCCTTGGAGCTGGAGCTTCATGGCTCGGAGTTCTGCATCTCAGAGAGGAACGTTGTCACCACCGGAATGCAGTGGAGGCTGGACACTACTGGCCTCTTCCTCGGGGTGGGTGCCTGGATCGATAGATGTGGGGCCCGGGGTGGTGGGTTCATATCTGGGAGAGGAGGTCGCAAGCCTTCCAAGTTAGGTGGGTAGGGCTGTTGGATAGGATAGCTCGGGGCTCGTTCTTGGTTGGATGGGATATCTTGAGGCGGAGGAGGAGGACGGGAAGGTCTCTTTGAAGCAAAGCATTGATCAGGGCTTGGTTTTGCTCTGCTAAGCAGTTGATGTTGCTGGAAAGTTCTGTGAAGTACTGCGGCGGGTTGTTTGGATTGAGAGGGTCGGCTTGGTGGTCGGCAACATTGTGGTGAGAAGCCATGGATCTAGTTGTGACCATCCACCTTGGTAAGTGGTAGGAAAGGGTTATTGGGAAGGGGTCTCCGGCGACAATGAGCACAACTGGCGCGTGGAGCAAAGGATTCCCACAGACGGTGCCAACTGATGATACCGCATGTTCCAGACGGAACGGGTCGAATTGATCCACGCTTCCCAAATCGGTGCCCGAGATACCAAGCCCACAGAGAGACCTGTATAAGAGTTCAACGGGGAACGGGGAGTCCCCTAGCGAACCCTCCGACGAGCAAGTTAGAAAGAGAGATATGTAGAGATGGATTAGTGATAGAAAAGCTTAACCATTTTGTTGTCTTTGATGCCTGTTTATATCCTCTGCTAATCATTTCGTTGTCCTTTCCGACCTGTCACCTTGGCCGAAAGTCTATGCTGTAGCTTACCTTGTTCTTGGTGAGGCCGTTCTGTCCCGGCGGGGAAGGGTTATCGCAATAAATGCTGCAGGAAAACTCATTAATGGCTGATGTGTGGTGCAGTAACTTTGCAGGATCTTTGTCTGCTGATGTGGGTGATTCTCTACTTGCCAAGTATTTAGATGTTATTGGTGTTTGGTGTAACGCTGGGTTTCACGAGTGTTGGGCTTTAGTATTTGAATCATGGATTGGACCTTAGGTAGTGAGTCGCATCCTTTATGGGCTTACCCATGTCACTACTTAACATACCTATCAAATCTAACAACTTTTATAAACACTAAACATCTTTATTCTCAAGTAGGATGAGAAGATATAATAAATGGTGATTGGTGAGTGAATATGACCACTTTTAAATTTTTTTTTTCTTTTACAGTTTACTCTATAATTGATTCTTCATTATGATTTATATTGTAAAAAATATTTTAAGTATTAACTAACCGCGAGTAAAAATAAAAAAAAAAAAAACTTACTTTTAGACAAAATCATTTTACATGAAAAATATTTTACAGTGAAACAAACGGAGCCTAAGTTGCATTCAAAAAAATTCTCAATTTTTCATAAATTTTTAATTTCTATACAAAAACTTTGAAATTTAACAATTTCTATTGAATTTTGTAGTTTCTCAAATACAAATTTTAAATTTTCATAAATTTTTGAAAAACTTTCAAAAAAATTATTTCAGAGTTTCTTATAACAAAATAAACCTTTGATTTTTAATTTTATCAATTTAAATCATAGTTTTTCTAATTTGCTTTCGATTTAAACCATCGATCTCTTTTCATTAAAAATAAAATTGAAAAAAAATAATCATTAAACTCAAAGAAAAGAATATTTAAGATCTTTTATGTACATATATTGAGTTTCATGACTAAATATTTTTATTTTTATTTTTATTTTTATCTTTATCGATTTTACTTAATAAAAATAGTGTAATGGTTTATATTGAAAATAAATCAAAGATAGTGAAATAGGATATTGTATTGGCTATTTTTAGTGATTAAAATTGGATTTAATGGGTAGATTAATTGTGTGATGCCAATTTCACCATTTCATATGTGCAGTCAGCCCCACACAACAAGCTTGGAAGATTTGGTCAATTACCCATCAATGTAAGATTTGCATACATATTTTTACCATATTTGAAAAAGGTTTATATAAAAAGATTTTGAAAAAGCTTTCCTAAATCATTTTGGAAAAGATTACAAATCTGGACTAGCCCTGTTGGGCGATCGCTCACACGTTTGGTCAGCAGTCTCTACGTTTTGAAAAATAGAACTTTGTGATCGAAAGGTGAGCGATCTCTCTTGAGGTGCGATGGATCGCTATTCCACATTTTTCCTAAACCTAATTCTATTTGTTTTGGATAACTTTTTTCTTCTATAAACAGGTATTTCTAACCTGAATTTGGTGATCTCAATTATTGTGTTTTCATAGAAAAATATATTTCTCTTTAGAGAGTTGAATTTGAGAAATTCATTAAATACTTTACATTCTTGCATTGTTTATTCTAGACTTTTGGCAAATTAGTAATCGGAGCCATTCGTGAACAGAGATTGTAGCTGAAACTTCGTAGAATCCTGAAGATCAAGAAGGCTGATTGGGCCAAGTTGTGCTCGTAGGAGTTATTACAAAATATTGTATTAGGTAAACCTAGGTGAAGGTTGTAAGTACTCTCAACTTTATGTTTGTATTTTTTTATCATAGTGGATTTTCTCTAAGTGTTAGGATTGTGATTTTTTACCAAGTTAGGTTTTTGACGTTAAAATCTTATGTTCATATGTTGATTGTTTTTACCTGATTTAATTTGTTTAATCAACTTATTTGAACTTAAAATTGATAATTTTAATTTATTGGCCTATTCAGCCCCTCTAGGCACTAAATATTAGATTATGCAATTTAATTAGAGTTTAAGTTCACAAAATTATAAAGGTTAAATTAATTTTTTTTTTTATAATTTCCTGTATTTTTTTTAAATGATTTCTTAACAAAAATTCGAGAACTTTTTATTCCCACTCATTCGCATGCGGCGCCATTACAGATTCATGTCACAATAGTTCCACCCAAAAAAATTTGAATGCAACTAATCAAAATAAATAAATAAATAAACTCTATTGATAGTCCCCGTATCTTGTCATTCGTGTTATTTTAATCCCTGTTTAATTTGATTAACAATTAATTAATTTTGATCTTAATTTTTAATTTTTATTCAATTTAATTCGATTGATAACGCCCGTTAGGGTTTTAAGAGAAATGATCACTGAATTAATTGATATTAATTCAAAAAGTTAAAAGGTTTCTAATTTTGTCTATAAGAACATAATATATTACGCTTCCCTATGCATTTCTCATATATATATATAAATAAATAAATAAAAACTAACAATTATAATGAATTAGACCAAATTGAGATGATATCATAAATTGAAAATCAAAATTGAGCGAATTAACATTACAAATATTAAAATAACACAAGGGCCAAGATATAAAGATTGTCTATATAATTTGCTAAAAATAAAAGACAAAAATAAAAATTCTCGGCATTTCTAAAAAAAACAAAATGTTAACCACAAGAATGACCTTTGCAATTAGACTCTAAATCGATACTACATAGGTCACTCTTAAGTGGTCCTACACAGCAAGACTATTTAACCATATAGTAGTAAGTCCTAGACTCGCAATCAAGCAGATCTTCAAACTCATACTCTTAATACTAGATATGGCTCACCCAAATTTAAAAAAAATATGTCCTATCAACCAGGGACGAACCTAGGATTTGATCATTGGGGGCCAAAAATAAATAAATAAATAAAGATGGAAAGACATGTAAGGTTGAATTTAAAGGCAATAGATTTTTATGCAATTAACACTTGTGATTTTTCATGTTATTAATTGAAAATGGATAAACTTTGTTAAATATTTGATATAACAGTAATATCACTAATCAATGAGAATTCTTACATTATGGTAGTGAAAAATAATGATTGGCTTAGTGAGGGACAAAAATTGTCAATCTAATTTTATTAATCATTTTTTATCGATTGGGACACTACCATTCTCACTTAAGCCTTCCATGTTTTATAAAGTGAATAATATAATTACAAATATATTTTAGAACATAATATGTTAGGGAGTTATTGTTTGATAACTTTCAATTTTGGCCACAAAGTCACTATAAATTATCACATCAACCTCTCTACTTTTTTACGTATCTTTTCTTTAAAAACTAAAAAATTACTAAAATATCATGTTCACAAACGAGATTGCATATACATGTTATCAAAATATATGTAACATAACCATAACAAATTGTAATTTTTCACCACATAGTTCACAACATTTTGCACGACAATAGTTTGTAATACTTACGCTATACCATTCATAACATAACTGTAATAATTCATAAATTTTACTTTAGAAATACCCACTATTAGGGCTGTAAAAATGGCCTGCAACCTGTGGGTGGCCCGAAACCCACCCACAGCTCGGGATGCGTCCAATCCCATTAGGTCTGGGCCCCAGCCCAGCCTGGGACCCTGAGCCTGGGCCGTCAGTTTGAAACCCGGACCACCTAACTCGACTCATCGGCTCGCTCAAGACCTAGTGTCATTTTTAGTAGAAAAGAATAAAATTTTGATAAAAAAATAGAAAATTTTTTTTTTTAAATGTTCTGACCCGTCCCGTCTAAGACTCGAATATCCCTGGGCATGTGTATAATTTTTTGGCTCGTGACTTGAATTTTGGTTGGAACCAGATGCCTTGACATGGGTCGAACCCAATTTACACCCCTACCCATTATAAATTCAACTTTATCACAAAATAATACTACAAGTATTTTAACTTTTCATTACAAAAATTTATATAGCATTCTATTATTATATTATAAAGAGATGTTAAAAAAAATATTAAGAACATGAGAATTAAGTGTTAAACCAATTCTATGCATCACAACCAAGCTTCTTTCACAAAAGGGGGGCCACGGTCCCTGTAGACCTACACTATGTTCCGTGCCTGCTACCGCATGTAGTGCAACCAGAATAACTAGCCTAGGGAAAGTTCGAGTTTATATACCCAAGCTTTAACAAGTCTACAGTAGCCGTTGGGTTCTAGGCGTTTCTAGCAGATTGGCTTTGAATAAAGTCCCTGACCTCTGCAATTAGGTACTAAAGTTGGGGCAATTCAGGAAAGATATAGAAGCCATGGATGGCGTTTGGATACTTAATCAACTTCACTTCCTTCCCTGATTTCTTTAACCCTCAACGTACCTCCTCTGCCAGTCCTGTAACGGATCACCACCGCCAACCACCACCAACGTCGCCGGAAACTTCACCACCTCCGACACATCACCACCACTCACCGCCTCATGGTTTCGGTCCGATCCTATTGGTAAAACAACCTCCACATCCAATCGGTTCGTTTCACATTAGGAAATGGACCTCTACTGAGCCGGAGTACCGATTCACTGCGCTCTTCTCCACCGAAGAACGGCTGTATCTCCACCAAACCAATAATACTCAGATTCTCAAACTCGTGTTGGCCGTATCTGACCACCACATGGTGGGCTATGTTGCCGCCGGCGCTGTCGCGCGGCGAGAAAACAACGGTTGAGATCAATGTTGGAGGGTAATACGGCGTAGTTATGGGCGTCGATGAATTTGAGTGTTTCAAAACCATCGTCGTATTGGGAAGGGTAGCAGTGGTTGGGAGCGAGGCGGTAGTTGACAGAGGCGACGTTGACTTGGAGTTGAGTGGCGACGATGAATCGCTATTCCACATTTTCCCTAAACCTAATTATGTTTGTCTTGGAAAACTTTTTCTTCTATAAACAGGTATTTCTAAACTCGAATTTGGTGATCTCAATTATTGTGTTTTCATAGAAAAATATACTTTCTCTTTAGAGAGTTGAATTTGTAAATTCATAAATACTTTACATTCTTACATTGTTTGTTCTAGACTTTTGGAAAATTAGGTGATCGGAGCCGTTCGTGAACAGAGATTGTAGCTGAAATTTCAGGAATCCTGAAGATCAAGAAGGCTGACTAGGGCAAGTTGCGCTCGTAGGAATTATTACAAAATATCATATTAGGTAAACCTAGGTAAAGGTTATAAGTATTCTCGACTTTGTGTTTGTATTCTTTGATCATAGTGGATTTTCTCTGAGTGTTGGGATCGTGATTTTTTACCCAGTTGGGTTTTTCATGTAAAATCTTGTGTTCATGTGTTGATTTTTTTACTTGATTTAATTTGTTAATCAACTTATTTGAACTTAAAATTGATAATTTTAATTTATTGGCCTATTCAGCCCCTCTGGGCACTGAATATTCAGATTATGTAATTTAATTAGAGTTTAAGTTGACAAAATTATAAAGGTTAAATTTTATTTTATTTTTATAATTTCCTGTATTTTTTTTAAAAATGATTTCTTAACGAAAATTCGAGAACTTTTTATTCCCACTCATTCGCATGTGGCGCCATTACCGATTCATGTCACAATAGTTCCACCCAGAAAAATTTGAATGCAACTAATCAAAATAAATAATAAATAAACTATATTGGTAGTCCCGAATCTTGTCATTCATGTTATTTTAATCTCTGTAATTTTAATTAACTTAATTTTGATCTTTAATTTTTAATTTTATTTCAATTTAATTCAATTGATAACGCCCATTAGGGTTTTTAAGAGAAATGATCACTGAATTAATTGAGATTAATTCCACGAGTTAAATAGGTTTCTAATTTTGTCTATAAGAACATAACATATTACACTTACCTACGCATTTCTCATATATTATATATATATAAAAACTAACAATTGTAATGAATTAGACTAATTGAGATAAAATCATAAATTGAAAATCAAAATTAGAGCGAATTAACATTACAAAAATTAAAATAACACAAGGGCCAAGATATAAGGATTGTCGGTATAATTTGCTAAAAATAAAAAATAAAAATAAAAATTCTAGGCATTTCTATATAAAAAAAAATGTTAACCACAGGAGTAACCTTTTGCGATTAGACTCTAACCGATACTACATAGGTCACTCTTAACTTCACCACCTCCGACACATCACCACCACTCACCGCCTTATGGTTTCGGTCCGATCCTATTGGCAAAAACAACCTCCACATCCAATCGGTTCATTTCACATTCAAAATGGACCTCTATTGAGCCGGAGTTCCGATGCACTGCGCTCTTCTCCATCGAAGAACGGCTTATCTCCACCAAACCAATAATACTTAGCTTCTCAAACTCGTGTGTATCTGCGCCACGTGGTGGGCTATGTTGCCACTGGCGCTGGCGCGCGAGAAAACAACGGTTGAGATCAATGTTGAGGGTAATACGGCGTAGTTATGGGCGTCGATGAATTTGAGGGTTTCAAAACCATCGTCGTATTGGGAAGGGTAGTGGAAGGTTCTAAATCGCGGTATCGGGTAACGTAACGGTATCGATCGCGGAGTATCGGATCGGTAGTATCGATCGATACGTATCGGGAATCGGGTGTCGTGCGGTGAATTTTAAAAATCATTTTACACGTTTTTCAGCTTTTTCTTCCTGACCAATCCGAACCAATGAGTATCGGCCCGTTGCGGCTTGTGTAACGGTTACAGGCTGATATGTACCGGGACTCGGCATACTCCTGCGATTTCAATCTCAGTGGTATACGGCCTGTATCCGTCGCGGCGCCCATTTTTCGATAATATTGCCGATACGTAGCGTATCGGCTGATATTTAGAACCATGGGTAGCGGTGGTTGGGGGCGAGGCGGTAGTTGACGGAGGCGACGGTGACTTGGATTGAGCGGCAGGTTGCGGCAGAGATGATCGTAGATTTTGGAATTGGCGGCGGAGGTGAGGAATCCACCACCGTGGAAGTAGTGACTAGAGGAGGGAGGGTGGTGGTGGTGGTGGTGGTGGAGGGGGGAGGTAGAGGCGGAAACAGAGATTGCGGAAAGGGTCAATGTTGATGTCGGAGGAGGAGACTCAAATGATGGGTTTGGGGAGGGTGGAATTTGAGGTCAACGTTGCGGAGGAAGCGGATGATGAGGTGGGATAGATGACAGGCGTCGAGTATGAAAGAACCGAAGTGGACAAATAGGCGTGTCCTCCATGGAAGTCACAGCCAGCACCACATGAATTGTGTTTAACGCCCATTCCTCAATCCTGCCTCCTCCACACAATGATGTAAAGTGATTTTTTATGTGACCACTGCCAGAGGAAGACCGGCAAATCCAAATGAAAGGTCAATTATATATGGAGATGGTTACTTCCTTATTTATTCATATATATATATATATATATATATTACTCATAATAGTGATATGGACTATTCATCTCTTAATAAAAATTATCTGTACAAAATATTAATTTCAACACATATTGATAAATAAATAAACAAATCACATTTTGTTTTATAGAATAAATAATTATAGTTGTCATTCATTTCAAAAATAAGATTAATTTATGCATATGTCTAGTGACATTTGATAAAAATTGATTTTTTTGTACAATTAATCTTTATTGTTGAACTTACGAAATAAATAGTTTAAATCATTAATATGAATTTAAGATAAGACCCACAAATAACGTATAAAATGATATAATAGATAGTGATATAGAAATGAGTTATTCTCATTATACATTGGTTCCTCTGCGGTCCAGAATAACTGATGATGAGCCCAATCAAAAATAAGAGAGAATTTAGAGAGAGATATCTCAATTAATTATATTCATATCAAAAAACTTAGTTACAAAATGATTATACCTCTTTTAGATATAGTCTACAATTTCCCTCCACTAGCTATCATATGAAATGCACAGTCTCCCACTCAAAAGAACTTTTTCTCCCGTGAAGACAAACAAAACACGGCAGCATCACCACATGAACTGTGTTCAAACACCATTTCTCTGAATCTTGTCTTCCTCCACATAATAATGGAAAGTGAATTTTTTATATGTGACCACTAGCAGAAGAAGATCGTCTAGCCCAAATTAAATGTTAATCATACATAGAAGCGGATAATCTGAATTGAAGGGTGTTATAAAAATTATAATGAGTTCTATTTTAATAATTTTAATAATATATTTTATCATATATTTTAGTCATAAAAAAATAATTTAAATTGATGTCACCACTGACCACCACCACAAAGAACAAGCTGGCAAATCCAAATAAAAGGTCAATTATACACCGGAATGGTTAGTTCCTTATTTATTCAATATATATATATATATATATTATCCATAATAATAATATGGACTGTTCATTTGTAAACAAAAATTATAGGTACAAAATATTAATTTCAACGCATATTGATAATAAATGAACAAATCACATTTTGGTTTTATTCATTTATTTAAAAATAAGTGTAATTTATGCATATGTTTAATAACATTTTAATAAAAATTGATTTTTTTGTACAATTATCCTTTAGGGAGATTTGATGAAACCCTCCCTATAAGTTTTCAATGTCATAAGGATATTGACAAAGGAAATTCCTGCAAAAGTCCTTTAACATTAGAATATAACATTTTAACCCAAATTACTTTTTAGTTGATCGAACAAGTTGTCAATTTGTGGTAGAGGATATCAATTCTCGATGGTGACTTTGTTCAGCTCTCGGTAATCGATACATAGCCTCATCGTACCATCTTTTTTCTTTACGAACAGTACCGGAGCTCTCCATGGTAAGATACTTGGTCAGATGAAGCCTTTGTCCAGTAGTTCTTGGAGTTGGGTCTTTAGTTCTTTCAATTCTGTCATGGACATGAGGTAAAGGGCCTTGAGATTGGTACCAGGTTGGGTTTCAATGGTGAATTCGATTCTCGATCAACTAGGGTACTAGGCAGGTCTTCAGGAACTGCATCTGGGAAAATTCTCAAACCATAGGGATTGCATCAAGTGTGAGGGCCTCTTGTTGAGTATTGATCACATAACAGATATAACTACAACAACCTTTTCTTAAAAGTCGTTGGGCTGTCATGAAGGATATAACACATGGAGAGGGAGAGACTCTAGTTCCATCGAAGACAAGCTCGAGTTAGTTTGGTGACTGAAGGAAGACCTTTTTTGGCTTCACAATCAATAGAGGCATGGTTGGCAGCTAACCAATCCATTCCTAAGATCACATCAAAGGTACTAATGCAAAGGGGAATCAAGTCTACGTGTAAGGTTTCACCTTTTAAGGATACAGTACATATAGCGATCCCGGTTTCCATTTCTTTAAATTATTGTATCCGGACTTAGGTTCCGTGGAGTTGGTTGTTGCGTTTATCTTGTTTGTATCCTTTACTCTTTGTATTTGAGTCTTGGGCTGTGTTGGGCAGGTTTGTAACAGGTTGGTTGAGCTTAGAAACCAAAACTAGTTGCCCAGATTTTGGCATGTCCGCTCGAGCGGAGCTTTTGGCGCTCGAGCGGGACCTTTGTTGTTGCTTCTCCACTCGAGCGGGGGTTCTGGCGCTCGAGCGGGATAATCACTCTCCCAGTATTTCTTCTGCAGTGTTGGACACTCGAGCGGACGTTTTGACGCTCGAGCGTGAGTTTGTGTGTGACGCTCGAGCGGGGAGTTGGACGCTCGAGCAGGGACCTGGTTCAGTGCAAAGTTCTGGAAGTGTGTATCCGCCACTCGAGCGGGATTTTTGACGCTCGAGCGGGAGTCTGTGAGTGACGCTCGAGCGGGGGTTTCCACGCTCGAGCGGGGCGACTGGGTTAAAGCTCCGTGTTTTGACTTTTTGAAATCACTTTTTCACTTCTCTTCTCTCTCTTACTTTTCCAAAAAACACCATTGTTGAGCTTCTCACTCTAGAGCTCTACCTTCTCTCTAGGTATTGATCTAGTAGGAGTGATTTCCTTACCTTTGGCCTTTACAAAAAGTTGTTGATCGTCAAGAGCTATCTTTTGATCCGAGAAACTTGTGATTTGGAGCATTTTCGTTTTCATCTCCTTCTTCATTGGGTGTCAACTCTTGAGGTAGGGATTCCTACTCACTCTTATGGTCTTTGGCATAGATTTTTGGTTATTTTGATAAAGTGTCGAAGTGGGGTGATTTTGGGACTTAGGGTTTCAAAATGTAAAAAGGGGGTTTTGTTATTTTGACTCTAAAGTGTGTAATTTGGGTTTCAAAATAATGAGATTATTGTTGGTTGTTGATATATAGACCATTGGGTCAATATTTGGAAATGGGGTAGAAAACCCCAATGTGTTGTATAAATTAATTGGTATGATTAATTTGGGATAATTGTGGTTATATGGAAATGAGCTAGAAATAATGAAATTGAGTCATTGTATTGTAAAATGGTGGAGTTGGATTTACTACTCGCTCACTTTTGAAAACATTGATATTTTATTTGTTGGAGCTTTTATTATCTGTTTAGAAATAATTGCTTGGGCTACCGGTGGAGGGTAGTTTTGATTGTTGTAGACAATGCATGATGATTAGGCAAACTAAAACTAATCAATTGGTTACGTCATAAAGTATGACGGTTGATAGATACATTAACGTTATGTATTGATTTATTGTGTATATGACCCATGTGTATATATGTTGTGTGTGTGGGAGGAGATAGGGGATGTACTCCACGTTTTAGGGGAAGATATGGGATGGACCTCTAAACCGGTTGTTGATTGGGAGGAGATAGGGGATGGACTCCACTGATACAGCTCATATTCTTGTTAGTAAAAGTGTTGATATAGCTAATATGCTTATCTAAGGAAGTGTTGATACAACTCATATGTTTATCATTGGAAGTGTTGATATAGCTAATATGCCTATCTGTTGAAAAGTGGATACAGCTTGTATGCTTATCCGTTGAGATGTTGATACAACTATTATGTTATCTATTGTAAAATGGGAAATGTTTAATATGAGTCACTGTCTCATATAAGTGGTTGGCCAGGTTCTGAGCCGTTGATGTAAATTGTGAAATTGATAAGAAATGGAAAATGAAACGAAACATGAACATAGTGGTCATGAAGTGGAAATGGGTTATAAATTGATTTATGGGAATTGAACATTTATCAATTGCTAATGTCTTAGTCATTGCTCATACTGTGTTTAGCATATCTCTACTGGGCGTTGGCTCACCCTATATGGGACACCATTTTCAGGTACAGGTAGCATGCCACCTCCAAGGACATAGCTTGGATGATGAGGATGAGAGTTGAAGACTCTTTTGTTCATTTTGTCTGTATTACATGTATATCAAGCCAAGGGCTTCTTTTGTATAGAGTTAGCACTCTTCTTGTGTGTAACCAAGTGTTAACTTGGAAAGCTGTAAGCCCGTAGGGCATTTGCTTTTGTTGTTAACATGTAATACTTTTGTAAGAAACTACTTGATAAATAGAAATAGTTGATTTCTCTTGTATCAATTCATGTCTTTCGTGATGGGTTTTATGTATTTTTTTGAGGGCGTTACAGTACAAGATTTGTACACATTAGCACTAAGGGCAGAATTACTAGAAGGAAAAGACACAGATAGTATATATCCTAAGGGTTCAGGTGCTGATGTTAACTTGGTAGCAAAGTGTGGTGTTACAAAAGAATGAGTTGAACCAGAGTCAAAGAGAACATGAGCTAAGTGACCACAAACAGAAAGTGTACCTGACACGACATTCTCAGTTTTTTTTGTGTGTCCAAGCACCAAGGCAAACGCTCTTCCTTGGCGTTTTTGGTCCTTTCTCACTCCTGTAGGTATCGCGGGTTTTCGGACTAGTTCAGGGGGGCTGGCTGTAGGACTAGCAAGCTTTGGACAATCTCTCAGTAAGTGGCCAACTTGGCCACATCTAAAGCATGCTCTCATATCTTGACGGCATTGTCCCCAATAAGTTCTTCCACAGGTAGAGCAAGCTAGAATGGTGCCACCTCTGGGATTTGTAGGACCTTAATTGCTTGAACTGGTTGTGCCCGTATTTACCCTCTTGGGAGGCGCGACACTGGGTCTTTTGTTATCTCTTTCCCAAAATTGCTTCCTCTAGCTTGGTTCCCCGGAGCGCAAGGCTTTAATCCATTTTTCCGTAATGTATGCTCGATCCACCACCTCCGAATAGGTTAGTAGTTTCAAAACCTCCAGTCTGTCCTTGATTTCAGCATCCAATCCTGCTTCGAATTTCCTGGCTTTTCGAGCTTCGGTGGGGATGATGTATGTCACAAATCGAGCTAGTTGTGAGAACTTGCTCTCGTATTCGGCCACCGTCATGGTTCCACGCCTTAGATATATGAATTCTACCGCCTTTTGTTCCCGTAGCGAATCTGGAAAGTATTTTTCATAGAATACCTCCAAGAATCTTGCCCAAGTCACAATATCTTCTTTCTCCGGGGTAAGAAGCCACCATTCTTGTGCATCATCTTTGAAGGTGAACGTGGCAAAGGCTACCTTCTGTCTCTCTGTGCAAGGTAGCATGCGGAAGATTTTCTCCATGTCCCTAACCCAAGCTTCTGCCACTAGTGGGTTTGGACCGCCGATAAACGTGGTGGGTTTCAGATCTTGAAATTGTTTAATCGTGGTCGGTTCTTCTCGTCTCTCTGGTATCCCATTGGTTATGCTGGTTTGCAAAGCCTGCAAAAAGTTGGTGACTGCTCTTTCCATGATTTGCTCCATTGGGATGGTACCGCTGACTGATGATCCGGTTTCATTTCCATCGTTGGCCATTACTACAAGGTAAAATGATATAAGCGTGACATCACATTGATACAACTTTAATACAACGTCATATATAACGTATTAGTTTTATAGTTTTACTATCACATTAATATTACCACATTAATACCACATAAAACATCATATATACATCATTGTTACTATACATAAGGCGTTAGTCCAGTCGTCAAGAGTTAACGTCTAATCCTACTGATACAAAAATATAAGGATTAGACCAGTCATTGTCAGCTCCAAAAAAAAGATCAGCGACATCTCTCGGTCATGCTCCTAGAATAGGTCACTGAGCCCACACGAAAACTGGCTCTGGAAGACTAGGCCGTGGAACAGCCATGGGAACTCCTGCTGCACGAGGGACTCAAACTCCCATCCACTGAGCTTAATCCCAAAATAGCGCCAAACTACCTGGACCATGTAGGTCGGTACACCGTGGTCATATCTCCAAAATTGCCGCCCAGTGAGCCGCACAAGTATCTCTAAGTATGTGGTACTGTTAGTGTAGTCTACAGCTGGGGTCTGGACAATGTGCCATGGAGGAGGTGTCGTAGTGCGAATGTGGCTGCTAGGGTATATATTCCCTCTCCTCTCGGAAAAGCCTGGGGATAAGGGAGTAACCGAGAAATGCGGATGTACTAATCCGACAACGTGTCAGCCCAATGTATCTCTCTCGGGTGCTAGCCCGGCTAAGTCTCCAGAATAGGTAGTCCACATCAGGGTCGGCCCGCAAATATACTGGCCTCCCCATGAGTCGGTCAAGGTCGGGGTGGGTCTGTCCGATAGTGCTTTCTGAGTCTCATCATCCCTCCAATAAGTTAGGGGCCAGATGCGCTCCCTGGGGCTCGAACCAAAACAATTCTTCTTGGTGTGCCATGTCCTACAACACAGGAAAACTTAGCCTACCCAATATTTATTTAAATCATGTTGGACACAATATTTTATTTATTTATTATGACAATATATATATATAATTAAACAATTATGATGTTGGACAAAATATAGTATTTATTTATTTTTATTTTATGTTTTTTTTTTCTCTTTGTAAAAGCTCTGATACCATTTTTGTCACGACCCAAACCTGATACCCAAAGGCTCGGCGTCGCAACAAGATAAAATATAAAATAATTCTAATAATTTTGTAGTCGTAGCGCAAGCGGATAAATTAAATAAATTAAAATAAAATAATTGGGTATCAAATGTTTATTAAAAAGAAACAAACATAGTCATTTGGGCTTTTATTTTATTTCAGGTGTCCAATTAGAAATACAGATAGTACAAAAAAAAAAAAAAAAAAAAAAAGAAAACATTGTGGTTTATCCCCCATCTTGATCCTGCTAAATCTTGTCACCTGAAAGGGGTAACAGCTATAAGCACATAGCAAAGTGAGAAATATTATACTGTGAGTATAGGGGCACAAAATAGCCATAGATAGTTATTTAAGCTAAAACATTAACATAATTTAAGTTGCATAAATAAATTATTTAAGTGGCAAAAACTGAAATAAAAATTACGTAAATAACTATAACCACAGTACAAAACGGAATAGAACAGGGGTCACTGGAGTGACAGTCAGAACAGGGGTCAATAAATCCATGACAAACAGAGGACCACAAGGTGGCCAAACAGGGGCCAATGGTTTATTTAAGTCCCCCAAGGCGTGGGACTCCCGTGGTGGTACTTACAGAACATAATTGTTTATAAAATCTTTGTCAAATAATTTCTAAAATTGAAACAAACATATCCATGGGTTTCAATTTAAGCAAATAAAGTTCAGAAAATAATCCACGTAATTGAAACATTAACATATCCATAAAGCATAAATTATATAAAATAAATTGTGGTAATTCAAAACATTCGTAAAATATATTATAGTAACTCAAGACACATAGAAAACATATTATGGTAACTCAAGGTATAATATAACTCACCTTAAGATTGACCCTTAGCTTTTAATTTTGTCACTACAACTCCAGCTATACCCCTCACTTTTCGAAGCTCCACCTGTACACTACGAATAGGTTTCAAATTTCTTGTTCTTATTTTTTTAAAGTTCCCTGTACTGAGTCCTCACTATTTATAGTTGGTGCATGAGCTTGTCCCTCAATAGCTTTTAATGTGTGGCAACGTGTGGCACATAAAATTCGGCCACCTGTCCAACAAGTGTTGCAAAGCTATGCATGTCACCAAAGCTATACATGCACACTCTCCATCCTTTAGCCTAGCAGGAATTTTTATTTTTTATTTTTTAATTCAATTCTAAAGGTTATAATTCCTAAAATTACCTATGATTATACGTTAGGTTCACGTCTAAAAACCTCACAACCCAACTATAAAACATCACTTACCACTTACTAAAATATTTAACGTGCGGTGCCTCACAATTTATTTCCTTAACAATTTAATCGATTAATTCCCAATTTCCTAAACTATGCATTATTATTATTATATTATATTATTATTATTATTATTATTATTATTATTATTATATTATATTTATTTATTAATTATTTATTATTATTTTTTATAATATAATCATGGTAAAAATTCGGGTGTCACATCTATTTCTTTGTCATTAGTTATTATGTGGTGGGTGATTAGTGTTGATTACTATTCACCCTCTCTTATTATTTTGAACAAGGAGGATTTCTTTCTGTCCATAATCTGCATTGGAGGGTGTTGTTAGGGCTCAGAGGGAATATTACAGGTCTATTTCGATAATTCAAATCATTCATTTTGTCGATCACCTTGTGTATTTTATTCACAGAAAAAATTCGGTTAATCTGATAATCGTAACCTATCCAATTTATCACATTTGTCATAAAAAAAAAAAGACGATAATTGTATTTTTAAAAATAAATCATTTATTATTTTTGGTGAAAACGTTATAAATTGAATAAGTTACGATTATCAAATTAACATAATTTTTTTGTGTGGATTGAATACACGAAGTGCTCGACAAACTAAATAGTTTGAATCGTGAAAATAAAACTGGGGTGGGCCTTATAGACCCAAATAAAGCTCCTATGTTAAAAAAGACTATTTGAAAATTTGATTTTGACCGACACTAACTAAGTAAAAGTTATGTTAGCAAAGCATATGAGCAATTCCAAAGCAAAATGTAACCCCAGCAGCAGTTGTATGCGCCATGTCTTTTTCGAGTCTAATGTATGTTTCCTACATAAAAGTTGGACTAATTTGCTTTAATAATAAAGAGTCGCCACTTAATTTTTAAAGAAGAATTAAGAAACCTTTAACGATGAAAACTAAGTTAAGGACTAGTCCGTCATAACTAGAAAATTTCTAGGTTCGGGAACTTAGGTACAAAGGGGAAGGTCATTAAATGAAAGCACCCCATTTTTCCCAATCTAAAGATTGGCCTCTACTCACTTCTTATTTTATGATTTTAATGGTTAATTATTTCATACAAATTCATTTTAAGCCTAAAACCTTTAACTAACCTAAAACTAGATGATTGAATAAACTAAATATCGTTTATTTTGGATTTAAAGAATAAAGCCACCTCTTTTCAAAAAATGATGATTTCTAAGTAAAGAAGATCTTCAATGATCTATGGCCTTAAATTGAATCCAAAATAAATAATATTCATAAAAATCATTCAAAACAATCAATTTTGCAAGAAAAAGCACTTAACTTGGATTATTGAAAAAGACAATGCAACAAGGACACACATATGCTATGGAGATTTAGTGGACTTACCTGGATGCTCACTTACACGTCTTTCATGCAAAACATAAAATAAATATGGCCTAAACATGCAACTAATCGTTCAATAATGAATCTAAGCCCGGTTTGAGGCTACTAGCATGATTATGTAAGAAAAAGCAAATAACAGTAATGAAAAGAAAGGCAGTGATATAAGCTATCTACATGATGATTCAAATCGGGCCTAACAAATGATTTCTACATGATTAAATAAACCTAAACATGTTGTTCTAATGAAAATAAAAGAAACATGATGAGAAAGGCGAGAAAGAAGGATAAATATGCAAATTACATGACATATGAATAAACTAAACCCTAAGCATGATTTACTATTGAAAATATAGATAAAAGAGGTACATAAATAACTGCAACATAGATAATTACCTACTTTTTTTTAAGGAAACTCAAGGAAAATGCGAGAAGACATCGTTTTCTTGCTTGTAGGTCTCTCTTAAGCCTAGGTTTCTGATATTAGTCTAAGACTCCAAGTCCTTACGATGTTTTAAAGTGTTTGAGGTTGCTGTGAGCTGGGATTTTTGGAGCTAGAGTGTGAAAGGGTGGTTTCTTTCTCTCAAGCATTTTAATGCTCTCAAAAAGTTCACAAAAGTCCAGTCCTCTAAAGAGGGGGGTAAGGGGTCCTTTTATAGGCAGTCCTAGCTTAGGAAGGAAGCCAAAGAAGGTTACTAGGGTTGAGTATCACTTTCTCCATAGCACCTCTCTTCATCTGCATTGTCATCCTTGCAAAGTTTCTATTTTTATCTGTCAGCAGAAAGTGTTACTACACAGAAGAAGTGTGGCTGCACCATCTAGATGCGACCACGTGCGAGCACACGTGCGGCCAGGGGTCCAAGTGTCAATTTTGCAGGTTAGGTGTGGGTTTGCAAGGCTATGTGCGGGTTTGCATGGCTTTTGCCTACTTATGGCCCAAGCAAGTTCAAATTGCCCTTAAATCAATGTTTTTTTTTATATAAAATTGGTCAGTAATTTTGGAAAATACCACAAATCGAAGTTTAATTAGGTTTCCCTTATCTCTTAGGGTCGGAAAATTGGTTTTTGGCTGAAAAGTAGGTTCAGGGGTATTTTAGTCATTTTTGCAAAAAGTCAGTTTTTTGGCCGAAATAGGGTATAACAACAACTTTAAGCAATTTTCAACCTTCTAAGGATGGAGGTATTACCATTTCATCATCGAGGAGGCTTATAAGCGCTTGAAGTCTTATTTTTAAGAAAAAAAAGCATCCATGCCATAAAAACACATAGTAAGGGGCTTATAGAATTATCATATGCTCTAAACACACCAAATATCCTTTCTTAGAATCAGATTTGAAAAATAAATAAATTTGATATTTTTTTTAAAATAGAGAAGTAGCAGCAGTGCAGATTTTGAGCAAAAATGCAAGATAAAGTCACATATTCATACCCACACTTGCACGCACACCAAAAGTCATGTTTACCATTAATATATACAAGATAATAGGATGAGATGGGTGAAAGAATTAGAGAATACAAGAGGGAGGTGTGGTTCTTATTTTAACTCAAGAAAGCAAGCTTTTCTTCCTTTTCTTTTTCCTTGTTCTTCTCCACTTCTTTCTAGTTCACAATCTCCTCCTCTCACCCTATACTTGGGCTACTGAAAACGTGAGAAGGAAATGGGGGGAGTGTTCTCAATTTATAGCCAAAGATTTTAGGTAAAAAAGACCATTTTGTTCTTGATTAATTATTGTTACTTAATTGTTAAGAAAATTAACTTGATGGTTACGGAAAATTGAAGACTAGTACATATCTTAGTATTATTTTAGTTAGAGTCTCAAATCTTCTAGATGGTTCCACAACCAAGCTTTCCCCAAAATAATATTTATAAATATTTAAATAAATAATAAATAAAAGAAAAAGAATAAAAAAGGTAACTAGGGGTTAAAATAAAATAAAAACCAAGTGTTGGGGGAATTTTCAAATATAAAATAGTGTTCCAGGATTTAATTATAATACAAAGTAAAATATGGGAAAATTATGCTTTATTGGACTATTTTGCAGAATTTTACAAAACTAGGGACTAAAATGCAATTAACATGCGGCTTAGGGTTTCAAGTGTAATTAATAAAAGTTAGGGTCTCTACACCAATGGTATCATGGTTTAGCACCATCTTCACTTGGCATACAATGAAGCTAGACATACAAACTGTACCACACACAACCAGGAAGCTTTGTTTTACCCATATTCAAACAATATGAAACATGATTGCCGTCAAACGCTTAACAGATAACTTGGACCTTTCTTCCAAGTGTTATAGAAAGAGCAAGAAAGCCCTAATACATCTAATGATGGATGTATAGAGTGTGAATGAAATGGATGAAACAAGCAACATGAGGGTAACATTTGTCAATGTGGGAATGAGATGGATTCCCCTATTTTCACAGCAATATATGCACTCATAGTGCATGTAGAGAAGTAGAAACAAACAGAAAGTAAGAATATCCAGTTGATTGTTGAGTTTGACACACCAGTGAACCTAAAAATACAACTTTTATTAATGACACTAAGTATACAAAAACCTGTACACAATTACACACTAATACACCTCACTTATTCACTCACACAATACATTCAAGCACTTATACTTAGACTTTGTCTCTTCCTCATACAAGACTTTGGGGCATCTCTCACTAGATCACTCTTGTAGTGTTTGATCACTTAATTACAAACACTACTTGGGTTGGTAGGTTTCTCACCACACCACCCTACTCTCTATCACAAAACTCTTATATCATTTTTATTTATCTGTAATGATGGGTCTTCCCTTTATATAATATTCCATCTCCTTAATGGATGGCTAGGATCAACTTGATCCAAGAGACCATCATTAACCTTCTAGAATATTCTATGATCCTTTTACTTTTTCACTATATTCTAGAATTCTTTAAACAATTCTAGTACTATGTTTTGTTGGACAGAATCACTCTTCAACATTTTTGAAAATTATTGGGTCCTTTGGTTTGGTTTTGAAAAATAAAATTTTGAAAAGAGTTTTCAAAATTTAAAAATTTGATTGGTTATATATTTTGAAAATTGTTTTGGAGTTTTGTAATTTGGGATGATTGTAGGTTTTTTTTTTTTTTTTTTTTTTTGTAGTTGCATAGATGGGTGTGAGAGAAAAACTAATTGATTGATGTACAGGATGTGAGAGAATGAGAGAGTAAAACGAAAAAGTAATTGATTGATGTGTAGGATGTGAGATAGGAAGAGAGGAGATGTAAAAAGTGATTGAAAATAGTTTTGAGAAAATTGTAAACTAAACAAATTTTGGGTTTTGAGCACTCAAAAATTGATTGGAAAACTAAACCAAAGAATTGTCGAAGCAAATTGGAGAGCTCAAGATTTACGTACACATGAATAACGACCAGTAAATAGAGAGTTAGTGTTGAGAGGGAGTGTTGGGATTCAACACAGAATCACTAGAGTTTTTCACATGAATCTATAAGACTCTGGAAAGTTCTAGGGAAATCTAGAAGATTCTAGAACATCCTAGAAGAATCCAGAACATTGGAGAAATCTAGATCAATCTAGAAGATTTCGGAAGGTGCCAATTGTTAAGATAATGTTTTAATGATTAGGTAATGGTCAAGCTGGAATAAAAGTTGAATCGATTAGCTTTTAGGCCATTTTTAACGTCTATCCTAACTCTAGCTCCACAAGGCAAATCAAGAAAATAAATTTGGGGTCAACAAAATGTTTGTAGACACCCCATTTTGACCGGCCCTAAGACTTGGACGCTTTGTTTTGATTACCCGATGATAACAATTAGAATGTGTTTCTCATAGAATCCTCAGTAAAAGAGATGAAATTTGAGTTTTAATCCTAACTTTCACACATTTTTTGGCCAAATTATTTTTCATCCAAAATTGACCAATCTCCACTACCAAAAGAATATTGTCTCTTCAAATCTCCATTACCAAATTTTCTACCCATCAATTCCTGCTCACCATCCATTTTCATAATTACACCCCACCATCCCCACTCACCGTCTACTTTCATAATTACATCACATCATCTCCACTCACCATCTACTTTCATAATCACATCCCACCATCTCTACTCACTATCTACTTTCATAATTATAACCCACCATCCCCACTCACCACCCACTTTCATAATTACACCCCACCATCCCCACCCACCACCTGTAACGCCCTCAAAATAATACATAAAACCCATCACTTTAGACATGCATTGATATAAAAGAAATCAACCATTTCTATTCATTAGAGTAGTTCTTACAGCAATATTACATGTTAACAACAAAATCAAATGCCCTATAGGCTTACAGCTTTCCAAGTCAACACTTGGTTACACAAAAGAAGAGTACTAACTCTATACAAAACAAGCCCTTGGCTTGATATACATGTAATACAAACAAAATAATCAAAAAGAGTCTTCAACTCCCATATCCATCCAAGCTATGTCCTTGGAGGTGGCATGCTGCCTGTACCTGAAAATAATGTCCCATATAGGGTGAGCCAACGCCCAGTAGAGATATGCTAAACACAGTATGAGCAGTAACTAAGACATTAGCAATTGATAAATGTTTAATTCCCATAAATCAATTCATAACCCATTTCCATTACATGACCACTATGTCCATGTTTCATTTCATTTTCCATTTCTTATCAAATTCCCAATTCACAACAGCGGCTCAGAACCTGGCCAACAATTTACATGAGACAGTGACTCATATTAAACATTTCCCATTTCACAATAGATAAGCATACTAGCTATATCAACGCTTCGATAGATGAGCATATAAGCTATATCAACATCCCAACAGATAAGCATACAAGCTGTATCCACACTTGAACAAATAAGCATATGAGCTATATCAACACTTCCATAGATAAGCATATAAGCTGTATCAGCACATTAACTAACAAGCATATGAGCTGTATCAGCAGAGTCCATCCCCTATCTCCTCCCAGACAACATCCGGTTTAGAGGTCCATCCCCTATCTTCCCCTAAACCGTGGAGTACATCCCCTATCTCCTCTCACACACACAACGTATATACTCATAGGTCATATACGCAATCAATCAATACATAACGTTAATGTATTCTATCGACCGTCATACTCTATGACACATCCAATTGATTAGTTTTAGTTTGCCTAATCATCATGCATTGTCTACAACAATCATAGCTACCCTCCACCGATAGCCCAAAGCAATTATTTCTAAACAGATAATAAAAGCTCCAACAGATAAAATATCAATGTTTTCAAAAGTGAGCGATTAATAAATCCAACTCCACCATTTCACAATATAATGAGCCAAGTTCATTATTTCCAACTCAATTCCAAATAACAACAACTTTCCCAAATTAATTATACCAATTAACTTATACAACAAATTAGGGTTTTCTATCCCATTTCCCAACAAGAACCCAATGGTCTATATATCAACAACCAACAACAATATCATTATTTTGAAACCCAAAATACACATTTAAGAATCAAAATAACAAACCCTCTTTTAACATTTTGAAACCCTAGATCCCAAAATCAAACCATTTAACAAAATGCCCAATAATCTAGGTCAAAACCATAGTAGTGAGTAGGAATCCCTACCTCAAATTCGGAGCCCAAGGGAAGAAGATGACGAAAATGAAGATGCTCCAAA
Organism: Camellia japonica; assembly: GCA_030407325.1. Taxonomy (NCBI): domain Eukaryota; kingdom Viridiplantae; phylum Streptophyta; class Magnoliopsida; order Ericales; family Theaceae; genus Camellia; species Camellia japonica. The sequence goes on along the minus strand of JAPPVO010000505.1, from coordinate 9,764 downwards.
TCTCGAAATTTTCAGATTAAAAGATAGCCCTCGACGATCAACACAACTTTTACAAAGGCCCAAGGTGAGGAAATCACTTTTACTAGATCAATCCTAAGAGAGAAGTTAGGGTTTTAGTGTGAGGAGCTCTGAAAATAGCTTTTTGGAAAAGTAAGAGAGAGAAAGGATGTGAAAAAGTGATCCAAAAATCCGGATCTCAGAGTCATAAACCAGTCACCCCGCTCGAGCGTGGAAACCTCCGCTCGAGCGTCACTCACAGACTCCCGCTCGAGCGTCCAAACCGCCGCTCGAGCGCCGGATACACACTCCTAGCAGTTTTGCAGAGCCAGGTCCTGCTCGAGCGTCCAACTCCCCGCTCGAGCGTCACGCACAAACTCCGCGTCGAGCATCCAAACTCCCGCTCGAGCGTCCACCACTGCAGGGGAAATACTGGATGGGTGATTTTCCGCTCGAGCGGAGAAGCAACAAAGGCCCCGCTCGAGCGCCAAAAGCTCCGCTCGAGCAGACAGGCCAAAATCTGGGCAACTAGTTTTGGTTGCTAAGCTCAACCAACCTGTTTCAAACCTGCCCAACACAACCCAAGACTCAAATACAAAGAGTAAAGGATGTAAACAAGATATACACAACAACCAACTCCACGGAACCTAAGTCCGGATGCAACAATTAAAGAAAGGGAAACCAGGATCGCTATAACCTCTCCCCCTTAAAGAATTTCGTCCTCGAAATTAAATATAAGTTTTCAAAAACAAGTTTTCTCCATTCCCAACAATATTACAACATAATCTTTAATAATCCGACCCATTACCGGTCAATCTCATCTCTTTTCAAGAGGCAATTCACATCATATAACAACGTGCATTATCAACATGCATTCCTTTGTAATTTACCAATTTCAACTTATTTTCCACCATTCCATAACACATGCAACATTAATATCATGCTTGCATTTCCACAACAAACTTAACATACACAATGTTAACATAGCTTCCAATTACCAAAACATTTACAATGTTTTACAACTTAAGACATATATAATGTTCTTAAAGTTCAATATTATTACAATATTTCATTACATGATTACACATCAACAAACATGTCCGGATACTTTTCACGGACTTCCAACTCACGTTCCCAAGTGGCTTCCTCCACTCCGTGATGCTTCCACAAAACCTTTACCAAGGGAATGGTCTTGCATCGCAAGACTTGATCCCGCCTATCTAAGACCCGAACCAGTCTCTCCTCATACGAGGCATCCTCATCTACCTCCAAATCGGTCCAATCCAACACATGGGACGGATCCGGCTCGTACTTTCGAAGCATACTAACATGAAACACGTCATGCACCCGGACAATGGCGGTGGCAAAGCCAAACGATAAGCAACTTCCCCAACCCTCTCAAGGATCTGAAAGGGACCAATAAACCGAGGGATAACTTCCCACTTTCCCAAACCTCATCAAACCTCGCCTAGGTGATATTTTCAAGAAACATGATCACCTACCTCAAACGCCAAAGCCCCCCTCCTACGGTCGACATAACTCTTTTCGCGACTCTGGGCTATAACAAGCCTCCTACGGATAAGCTCAACTTTCTCCGTCATCTCTCTAACCAAATCTGGGCCCAACAAAGGTGAATCACCCACCTCGGCCCAACAAACTGGAGACCTACACGGTCGGCCATACAAGGCCTCAAACGGTGCCATATCGATACTAGATTGAAAGCTGTTGTTGTAGGCAAACTCCACCAATGGCAAGTGCCTCTCCCACGTCCCACTAAAGTCAAGGACACAACCTCGAAGCATATCCTCTAGGATCTGAATAGTATGCTCAGACTGCCCGTCAGTCTGAGGATGGTAAGCCGTACTAAAGGTCAACTTAGTGCCCAAGGCACTCTGCAAACTCTGCCACAACCTAGCAGTAAAACGAGGATCTCTATCTGAGACGATCGTCACTGGGACCCCGTGCAATCTCACTATGTCCCGAATATACAAGTCGGCGAGATGATCTACCGAATCTCTCACGTGCATAGGGATAAAGTGCGCCGACTTCGTCAACCGGTCTACAACCACCCAAATAGCATCACTACCCCGCTGAGTCCTCGGAAGACCTACAATGAAGTCCATAGTGACATGCTCCCACTTCCACTCGGCAATAGGCAAGGGTTGCAACAAACCCGCTGGCCTCTGATGCTCGGCCTTCACTTGCTGACAAGTAAGGCACTTCGATACGAAAACAGCCACATCTCTCTTCATACCCCGCCACCAAAACTGACGACCCAAATCTCGATACATCTTAGTGCCTCTCGGATGTACCGCAAGGCGTGAATGGTGAAACTCTCAGAGTACCTCCTCTCTGCAAGACTCCGGTACAAACAAACGGTCTTGGTATCTCACACTCTGGTCGAGATACATCGTCAAACCCTTCTCAACCTTCCCACTAGAGATCTTCTCTCGAAGGGATTCTACCTCAAGGTCACCTCTCTGTGCCTCTAACACTCGAGTCACAAGCGTAGGTTGTGCAACAACAGAAAACAAGGCCGCAGCCTCAACAGATTCGCCAGAAGCAAATCAAACTCGCCCAGTGCACCCAACATCTCCCATTCCCGGATGGCTATACAAGCTACATCACTAATGGATTTCCTACTAGGGCATCGGCCACTATATTGGCCTTCCCCGGGTGATAGTGCAACTCAAAATCATAGTCCTCAATGAACTCCATCCACTTCTCTGCCTCAAATTTAAGTCTCTCTGTGTAAACAGATACTTCAAACTCTTATGGTCCGAGAACACCTCGAACCTCTCACCTAAAGGTAGTGCCTCCAAATCTTCAAGGCAAAGATCACTGCTGCTAACTCTAGGTCATGGTAGGGTAATTCTTTTCGTGTATTTTCAACTAACGTGAGCCATAAGCTACCACTTTCCCCTCTTGCATCAACACACAACCCAAACCCTCTCGTGAGGCATCACAATAAACCGTATAACCCAAACCTCTCTCCGGAATAATCAACACCAGAGCGGTGGTCAATCTAACCTTCAACTCTTGGAACGACTTTTCACAAGTCTCACTCCACACAAACTTGACCCCTTTCCGTGTCAATCTAGTCAACGGCGAAGCTAGCCTAGAGAAATCCTTCACAAATTGGCGGTAATACCCAGCTAACCCCAGAAAACTGCGGATCTCAAACACACTCTTAGGCTGTGCCCAATCTTGCACTGCCTCTACCTTGGATGTATCAACAGACCCCTTCCCGAATACCACATGGCCTAAGAATTTGACTTCCCTAGCCAGAACTCACACTTCCCAAACTTGGCATACAGCCTATGGGCTCTAAGCAACTCAAGCACCACTCTCAAGTGTTCCTCGTGCTCCTCCTCTGAAGGCGAATAGATAAGAATGTCATCCACGAAAACGACCACAAATCGATCTAAGAATTTCCGGAAGATCCGGTTCATCAAGTCCATAAAGACTGCCGGTGCATTGGTAAGCCCAAATGGCATCACCAGAAACTCATAATGGCCATACCGCGTACGGAATGCCGTCTTCGGAATATCCTCCTCCCTGACCCTCAACTGATGGTAACCCGATCTCAAGTCTATCTTAGACAAACAACGGGAACCCTTCAACTGGTCAAACAGATCATCTATACGGGGCATAGGGTATTTATTCTTAACCGTAGCCCGATTCAACTTCTGATAGTCGATACAAAGTCTCAAGGCACCATCTTTCTTTTTAGCAAAGAGGGCCGGTGCTCCCCACGGCGAAACACTAGGGAGAACAAAACCCTTATCTAACAACTCCTGGAGCTAAATCTTCAACTCACTCAACTCGGCTGGGGCAAAACGATAAGGTGCCATAGAAATCAGCGTCGTGCCGGGCACTAAATCAATAGAGAACTCTATCTCTCTGTGAGGTGGCAAACTAACGAGGTCCTCGGGGAAAACATCCGAATACTCACAAACCACCCTCGGCAATACAATCTGGGTCTCATCACACTCACCACTCATAAAGCTAGCAAGTAGACCACTAAGCTCATTCCGCCCTCGCGGATCATACACCGGTGGCAACACACTACCAACCCGATCCCCCAAGAAATGGAAACACTCCCCGCTCAAGGTACAAACTGTGACCCTCTGGCAATAGCAATCAATAACAGCCCGGTATGACGATAACCAGTCCATACCCAAAATAACATCAAAACCCTTCATGGGCATAACAACAAAGGGAAAAGGAAGCCTACGGTCGGCGACCTCTATATCACAACCTCTACATCCGTGTTTCAAAATCAATTCACCCCCAACAGGTGATACTACACAAATAGGAGATGCTAATAGTGCCAACTCCAACTCCAACAAGATGCAAATGCAGCAGATACAAAAGAATGAGACGCACCCGTATCACAAACACTAGCAACCGAGTTGCAAAACAGAAAGGTACCTCTCACAACTGATGGAGCCGGTACTAGGTCCTGCGCGTAACAGCATACACGCGCCCTGTAGGCCCCTGATCCACCTGCTCACCTCTAGGAGCAAAAGACTGCTGCACAGACTGGGATGACGAAGCTCCCGGGTTGGCCCTCGAGGCCTGCACAGACTGAGCTGGCTGATAATTCTGCGTCTGCCTAGAACCAGACGCTCCCGAAGTGGCACTCAACTGTGGGCAAAACCTCTTCAGGTGCCCAGGCTGACCACACTGATAGCAAGACAAGGGCTGGCCCCTGCCCTGACTCTGGCCCTCAGGTCTAGCTGAAGAAGAAGCAGCTCGCTGACCCCTTCCCTTCTGCGGGCAAACCGAAGACTTGTGACCCAGCTGGCCACATGTGAAACAAGTCAAGCCTCCCTGACTACCTCTCCCGGAGCCTGCACTCGGCACTGGGAAGGTCGATCTAGCCAAACCACCGTGAGACTGCTGAGGGTTAGAACCCCTCTGTCTCCTGCCATCACCCTGACCATCTTGGCTCCTCTTGAAGCCTCTTTGCCCTTCCTCCTCCTCCTACATCATAATCTCCATATGAGCTGCAGCATCTACCAGGCGTCTATACTCTCGAATGAAAGACCCTCCAACCCTCAACTTGAGTCCACGCCTCAATTTCCGCTCAAACTCAAAGCAACGGCGTTCCTCAGACGCCACAAGTTCAGGTGCAAACCTGGACAAAATGGTAAATGTAGCCTCAAACTCGGCCACTGACAAGACTTGCTGTTTAAGCTGGCAAAACTATTCCCTCAGCTTCTCCCTAGTAGCTGAAGATAAGAACTTCTCCTGGAAGGCATCTACAAAAGCCCCCCATGTACCACCAACACGACCCTTCTCGTACTTCCACCATTGACCCGCATCTCCCTTAAGCTGGAAGGATGCCAAGGTCACCTTCAATGCCCCGTCCTCGATGCCAAGCATCTCGAACGTCTTACTCATCTGCTCCAACCACTCGTCAGCCTTAAGTGGCTCCTTCGGATCCCCAATAAACTCGTTCGGATTAGACCGGAAGAACTCCCTTTTCAAGAAAGAAGGTCCTGCCTCAACAACCTGATTCTCAGCTCTGAGAATACCCAAAGCTCCTGCTATCTCTCGGGCAAAGGCGCTCATAGCCTGCTGACCCGCTGGCTCGGCCACATTGGCCTGACCAACTCCCTCCTGCATTGTCGGAATGTCATCCGGTAAAGGCACTTCCTGCCTTCTAGGCATACCACGCCTACCACCTCGTCCTCGTCCTGACATCCTATTAAAGGTAACGAAGACATTAGCACATTCATAAATGTGCCGAAACTAAACACTCACGTCCTAATGCATAGACAACTGTAATTCACTCCACGTAAGCATATAAACACATAAGCACTTACGAATTTCATTCCCGGATAATGATAGTCCCGAGGCGTTACTAGAGTTCCGGTTAGAAACAGCATTGATCAAGTGCTTTTCCAACAAGAGTCACAGAAACCCAAGGATCCAATCAATATCCTAGAAATCAAATCCCATATCCAAGTAGTCACATAAGCATGTTATCACATAAGCATATAACATTACATCTAAGTCTCTAACAAGCGAGACAAACCCATTATGATACTAATCACTTCCTACGTACCCAAAGTATTCAAACCCGGTACGCTCTGATACCAAGTTGTAACGCCCTCAAAATAATACATAAAACCCATCACTTTAGACATGCATTGATATAAAAGAAATCAACCATTTCTATTCATTAGAGTAGTTCTTACAGCAGTATTACATGTTAACAACAAAAGAAAATGCCCTATGGGCTTACAGCTTTCCAAGTCAACACTTGGTTACACAAAAGATATAGCAATCCCGGTATTCCCTTGCTGTATTTGTTGTATTCTGGACTTTGGTTCCGTGGAGTTGGTAGTTGTATCTATCTTATTGTCGTCCTTTGATTCCACTTCTTTGAATTTTAGGATGTGTTGGGTATGTTTCGAGCAGGTGGGTTGAACCTTGGTCTAAAATCTTGTTGTCGGGCTTTTGGTCTTTCCGCTCGAGCGGAGATTGCACACTCCCAGTATTTTTGTGCCCTGCAAAACTTCTGCAGGTGTGATTTCTACGCTCGAGCGGGTTTCCTACTCTCGAGCGGGTCGCGCTCGAGCGGGCTTGTTGGCGCTCGAACGGACAGTGCATCTTTGGTGTAAAGTTCTGGAAGGGGGAAAATCGCGCTCGAGCGGACTGGTTTTTCACGCTCGAGCGGATGTGTTTTGCTTTTGTGTCTTGGCGCTCGAGCGGGCCTTCTTGCGCTCGAGCGTACCAAGTTTTTTTGTTCCTGACGCTCGAGCGTTGTGTTTTCCGCTCGAGCGGGCATGTCGTATATCAGAAGTCAGTTAGGCATTTTAAAATCACTTTTTACATTCACACTCTCTCTTACTTTCTAAAAAGCCATTTTTGAGAGCTCCTCTCTCTAGAAACTCCCTTCTCTCTAGGGTTTGATCTAGTTAGAGTGCTTCCCTTTCCTTTGGCCTTTACAAAAAAGTTGTTGATCGTCAAGGGCTATCTTTTGATCCAAGAATCTCGGGATTTGGAGCATTTTCATTTTCTTCATCTTCCTCATTGGGTGTCAACTTTTGAGGTAGGGATATCCTACTCTTCTTTATGAGCTTTGTCTTTAAATTTTAGCCTTTTGATATTGTAACAAGCCCGCGGGGGACCTCGCTACAGCTCGGACTCGATTTCGTGTCATGGTTCTTAATCTTGAACCAAAGAGTCCAAATCCGGCAAATCGTTTTGGAAAACAGATTTTTGAAAGAAGTGCCAAACATGGACTGCTTTGCCAGATACAGAGTCGCCACCTAAATATTTTATTTTTGGGAAATTTAGGAAACCCTGACTCGGTGCCAAAGGCCACGTGTCCGTCATCACCAAAGTTGCCTCGGCTCGGGAACTTGGGTACGATTGGGGAAGGTCACTTCGTGAGCACCCCCGCTCGCCCGGTCAAAGACCGGCCTCTACTAACCATGATATCTGTTTTTGAAAACATTGTATGCTCTTATTCCGGTTATTAGCCTAGGTTACTATGTGATGCTCGCAGCAAACAAGTATAGACTGAGTCGCCTGAATTGGAACAAAACATTTCATGTTTGTTTGTTTGAAAATGGTTTGATGGTGCTACCCGCAGGTAGGCTAAGACGCGGATTTGCCACCCTCAGGTGGGCTTAGAAAACATGATTTTGCCACTATCTAGTGGGCTTAAAACAAACATTTGATGAATTGTCCAATCCAAGTAACACAACCTCCACCCACAGGCATTCAAGGCAGTTATATCACATAAGCACATAGCCTCATGGCAAGCATGCTATTCATGGCAACACTCACACGCATGCAAGGATGCTAAAGCATAAAACTCACCGAGTACTCCAAGCCAAAAACAAAAATTGATTAGAAATCATGCATGATCCTAAATATACAGGAATGCCTAATGCAACACATGCAATAATGCAACTATAGCAGGCTCGGCTATTCTAAACATGGCATATGGAATGCTACAACCAACATGTATTCAATTCGGAATTGAAATACAAATGCAGTTTGTATGATGCGCCGAGCCCGGTGCGTGCAAAACAGATGAATGATGCAAACATGCTGTCATACTGTATGCTAATTGAAATATGCCCTATATCTAACCATCATAAGCGGGTAAATAAAAGGGAAGAAAGACGTGGGGTTGGAAGACATACAACACACTCACCCACACTTATTACAGTTATGCCCTCGCGCAGAGGGTCCGAATAAATAATACAGTCCGAATAAAAGAATAATACAGTCCGAATAATATACAAATTCCTAATTAATTAACAAATTAAACTAAGAAAGCTGTAAACTGGCATGCAAGCCAGGGGGCTGCCTCGATTCTGATGAATGATGTATGCTGGGCTGCCTTGCGCGGAAATCCACTGGGATGCCCCAATTAGCCTCTGTTCGCAATGTTTCTCGAAATGCGTGCCCGACTCCGAAAAGTTGCTGATTCTTCATTTGGCTGCAACAGAGAGCAGGAAAGGGGCACAGCAATGTATTTCACAAATATATGCATGCCTCGATCCTCGCGCCACCAATCACGCATCTCGATGCATGATGGCCGAGGAGCCGATTTGCACAACTCAATATAGGATGAATGTGTATGAATGCTATAACAAAACCTAACTCCATCATGGGTAATCCGGAGTGTCGGTGACTTGGGAATTGAGACCCGTTCCGTCACTCGGAGTACGAAACGTGCCTCGTTTCCCGTGCCCGGGCTAACTCCTATCCCGAACACGATGCAATATGCATGATATGCATGAATGCGACTAAAATACAATCCTAGCATGCACAATGCTATGAAAATGAGATGCCTCGAAATGCGTGTACGCGGGCACACAAACCGAGGCGATGATCCCAAGGCATGAAATGGTATGAAATATGACAACAATGAGACTAAAATGAGATGTCTCGAAATGCGTGCCCACGGGCACGCAAACCGAGAAAATGGCATACGGAATGCAATGAAGCTAAAATGATATGCAAAATGCAAAATGGACTTACACTAACATGAGTGAGCCTCAGCTACACTCACATAAGAGGCCGTCGGATGAAAATAAAGCACCTCGAAATGCATGCACACGGGCGCGCAAACCGAGGCGATGACATACGCAATGTGATAAGACTAAAATGGCATACAGAATTCAGAATGGACTTATACCAACATGAGAGAGCCTCAGCTACACTCACACGGGAGGCCGATAGATGAAAATGAAGTGCCTCGAAATGCGTGCACACTGGCACGCAAATCGAGGTAATGACATACGCAATGCAATGAGATTAAAATGACATACAGAATGCGAAATGGACTTACACCAACATGAGAGAGCCTCAGCTACACTCACACGGGAGGCCGTCGGATAAAAAAGAAGTGCCTCGAAATGCGTGCCCACGGGCGCGCAAACCGAGGCGATGCATACGGAATGTAAAATGTCATGGAAATGATATGTAATGAGGCTAAAATGAGATGTCTCGAAGTGCGTGCCCGCGGGCACGCGAACCGAGAAAATGGCATACGGAATGCAATGATGCGAAAATGGCATACAAAATGCAGAATGGACTTATACCAACATGAGAGGACCTCAGCCACTCTCACACGGGAGGCCGTCGGATAAAAAAGAAGTGCCTCGAAATGCGTGCCCACGGGCGCGCAAACCGAGGCGATGCATACGGAATGCAAAATGACATGGAAATGATATGTAATGATGCAAATGGAATTTCAGCACTTACAAATGATGCAAAACAGTCCCGAAAGG
>JAPPVO010000504.1:0-22905 GCA_030407325.1 Camellia japonica | reverse complement strand
ACGCAAGGGTCAGGGTTCTAACTCACATTACATTTATGGAAGTAACAAAAATAATAACATATGTGAGATGGAATCTATGACGTCCACGTGGAGAAAGATAGAATGAGTCCAGACCCTCCCAAAACGACGTCGTTTTTGAGAAAAATTTTAAAAAAAAAAATACAACCACCAGCAGCATATAAACCCTCCATTATCCTCTGTCTTCTGGTTTACAGAGAGATTTTCGTCTTCTTCCTTCAGATTTCTCTCTCACTTCTTTCAATTTCACAGATGCATCTTATTTAGATTCACACATACAATGTTTAGATATAATTTTTGTAGTTGATGATGATGCAAATCACCATCCTTCCATGTGTTTGTAATTGCAATATCTTGTATAGTCTTGTAAATCTTCTCATAAATTCCAACTTCCATGAAATAATTAATCCCCCTCCTCCTCCTTCTTCTCTAAAAACTACAAAGCAATCCCACTTCTCTGATTAAACCCACTTCTCTCTAACTTTTAAACCCACAAAGCAAACTCATTTTTTAATTGTAGCGACCATATAAAGCAAACTCATCTTTTCTCTCTCAACTAAACCCACTTCTGTGAATTTCAATTTTTTTTTTTTTTGGTAAAATCGTTTGTACATTTGTTTGTTTTGATATATATATATATCCACTCTATGTTTTGTCTAGATCTAGAAGGAAGAGAAAGAAAGAAAGAGGAAAAGGAAGGAGGGGGAGGTGCGGCTGGGAGGTCTGCTGGAAGAGGAGAACGACTTGGGGAGGGTCGTCGGAGGGATTGGGGGTCGCCGGAGCTGGTGGGGGAGGTGGCCAACGATGTGGCTTTTGTTTTGGTTATGTTTTATCTGCTGATGCTGGTTGTTTTTTTTTTTAAGTTTTCCCCCAAAACGACGTCGTTTTGGGGCACTGTAGAAAATGATTGCAGAGATCTGGATTCGCAATACACCCTTGTTTACGGTTGGTCGACGTATTCTCGCGTCCTCTCTAGAGTGATCCGAAGGCTGATATGTCCCCTAATTAAAATGACGTCGTTTTGATGAGCAACCCCACTCTCCAAAAATCTGAATCACAACTCGATGTGAGAGAGAGAGGAGGAAAAGGAGGACAAAGAGAAGGAGAGACGAGGACGAGACAGAGCCGTCACCAGCCGCCACGTCGCGCTGCCCACGAAGCTATTCCCGAAGTTCCTTCAACAAATTTGAAATAAACACAGTTTCTTTTCCCAAATTTGAAAAATTATGGGGTTTTGATTTCAAAAATTATAGCGTTTTCTTTGAATGGTAATGGTAATATAAGCTTGTTGAATATATTGATGAGAGATTCTTAGCATATAAAATACCTAATATTTTTTTGATTTAGGACTTTTTACCTAATTTATTTCAAATATATTCTTGGGTCAAATTTAGGATTTTCATTTGGGGCTTTTTACATGATTTAGGGATTTTGATGTACACATTTCAAATTATGAGTACTTTTTTAAGTTCTTTTCTCTGAGTACATAGTATTTTTGATATTGAGATTGTTCATGCCATGCCCACTTCAAAAGGCATGTAAAATATTTGTCTTCATTAAATAAAAAATTTACAATTTTTGAACAGTTGGTGCACCAAATCATATTTTGTTGTTTAAATATTAGATGGATTTCATAGTTGAATTGAATTGAATACAATATTTTAGCCAAGGTTTGTCATTGAGTAAATTTCTTTTTATAGTCTGTTAAATGATTGCAATTTTTTTTTTTTTTTTAAGAGATAGTGGGTATGTTTGTTTGAATTTGGAGATGATTTGGGAGATAAAAAGTACAAAGTTGTTTGGTTTGTTTTTGGAAAGATGTGTTTGGAAAATTATTTTGAGAGAGAGTTTGGAAAAAGTGTTGATTTGATGTGTATGAGAGAGATTTGTTTGGAAACTTGTTTGGTTTACATTTTGGAAAAAAATTTGGAAAAATTTGTTTGTGTTTGAGTTTTTCTCAAACTCATTTGTAGAGAAATTTCCCAAAAATTTTTGAGAAATTCAAACCAAACGAACCCAGTATTTGGTCATTTAAATATATGATGCTTATCAAGACACTTTTATCAGTCCTTTTTGCTATTAGGTATGCATGATGCAGCTTGGTTGAAATAGTACTGAAAAAAATTGAATTGATCTTAGTTTGAAACAGTGCTGAAAAAGAAAAAAAAAAATTGAATTGAATAGGTGATGGGCTTTGAATCTGAACTGAGTTACTTGAAACCAATCTAAGGAATAACTAAACATTTGTGTGAAGTTCACATCGTGAATTTCATAGCAGTGTTCTTTGCATTTAAATGTTTTGTTATTGAACTATATTTTTTAAGCAGATTTTTGGTGGGGCGGCATCTTTGCTTTCTACTTATTTGCTACTTCTTATAGGGTGAATATGCAATTGTTGTCTCATAAAACTATGCTCTCATTAATGTCATGATCCATTTTGATATTGTTTTAGGTGCCGTAGCAGAATGAGCATGAGCATGAGAATGATAACGTGGATGACATTTCAAAAGCAATTGAGAGTGGATTGCAAGAAGACCATGGAAATTGACTAGTTGTTGGAACCTTCTGGACATTTTTAAAGTTCAGTATTGCAAGAAGATGTTGGACCCTTTTATGTATAAATACGTTTTGTTTAATTTTTAGGGAACAAGTTTTGTGTTGGACTCTTTTTCTTTTTTGAAATTGAGCAGGTCATATCTTTTTGTATGTATAAACAAGTCATCTATTTTTAAGTTTTTTATGAAATTGGATAGGTTTCATGAATGGATAGGTTTTATGGTGACCAATTTATGTTGAAATTGGAGCAATGCATTTCTTTTCGATGTATAAGTTGTTGATATTTTGATTGGGATTCTTATATTTGTTCCAACCATGGATCATTGTGGTGAAGGACAACATTTTAAAACACTTTGGGACTCTTTAAAATTGTTCCCAAGAACAACTATTGTTGCAGACAATTCTTTTCAATCAATGCACAAATCAAAATTGCCAATTGCTATAGACCATTCAATTCAATCAATGCACAACCAAAATTGCTCTATAAAACATTCATTCAACAAGATGCTCAAACCATTCCATTCAATCAAAATTGCTAAATCATTTCATTCAATAAAGATAAGCAAACTATTTCATTCAATCAACCAACATATCATTTTATTCCATCAATAGTTGTCATTAAATATTTAATCTAACTGTAACATTCATATTAATTTAACTACAACATTTCATTTGGTCTCACTTTATTATTATCAATCAAGTCACTGCTCATGCAACCGAGGAGCCACGATAGCAAACCAGCCAAATTTTTCCTTAAATTTAATTTTCTCACTTTCATGTTTCCTCATCCTCGTGGTTTCCTTTCTCTTTGTCAAAATCTTTGGTCTTTGCTTTATCTTTTCTACCTTCATCTTTACCTTTCTCATTTTTTTCCCTTTTGTATCCAAAATCTGTAAAAGTGAAAATAAGAACATCAATAAAATTTTAGATTTTTTTTAATGACAATAACAGTCGCAATATAGAAGTTGAACACAAAACTAGCACACACTTTTCAATTGCATTTGGGTGAGATGAGAGACACATAATTGCCCAGATTTTGCAAGCATAACAAAATTTGATATATGTATGAGATTGAAAATAGAGTTTAAAGTTGTCATGCAGCAAGCAATCTTCTTTTTTTCAATTTTTTTTTATATTTATTTTCTTTTTTTATAATTAGAACTTCAAGCAATTCAACAATGCTTTGTTTAATCATCATAATTTACAGAAGCTATTCTTGTATAATCATCTTTCATATTAGAATCTGTTCTTGTAATACATCAACCATGCAAATACCCTCAAAATACAGAGGCAATTTCATTGCAGAGGCATCCACCCTAATTTCTGAAATTATTTCCTTCTCAATGAAAAAACAGGACCTTAATTTTTGAACTCAAATAACAAGACCAGAAAAGAAATTTACTCAATGACAATCCTTGCTAAAATATTGTATTCAATTCAATTTTGAATGGCAAACATAAGGAAATAGGCAATTGTTGGAAAAGGAAAACAAAACATAATATGTAGCAGTTTTATATATGCAGATCAACAAGAAGGCTACTGATTTGTTTCCACTGCTAAAAATTGTGATGTTTTGATGTCAGACAACAAAGATTACAAGAAAAAAAGATGAAGTAAAATCAAATTTGGGGTTATGAAAAATGGCTCATTTGTGACTAAAAACAGATTGTTATTGTGAGCTATTAATTCTCTGATTGGTATATCTCAAATGGTTGCCAGACTCAACCCAAATGGATAAAAGAAAACCTTGAAACAGTTTTTCTCCGATTGGTATATCTCAAATAGTTGCCAGACTCAACCCAAATGGATAAAAGCAAACCTTGAAACAGTTAAAATTGGGGAATTTCTGGTTTCTACAAATCAAGTCCCAAATCAACTATGAATTCAAATCACTATGCAGATAAAAGAATCTACAAATCAAAGCCCCAAATAAAAAACCCTAACTTTTCAATCTAGAATTCAATTTCTCAACCTGCTTTCATTCTTTCAATAGCGAGTTTGGAGGACGAACCTGGTTTAATCTATGGCGTGAGAGAGCTCCGGCGGACAACAATGGCCGAGGACCGTCGTTCTTCTCAAAAGATTTCTTCTTCTCTCCTTTCATTTTGCACCTGTTTCGTCTCTCTCTTCGCTGAGGACGGCAGAGAACTCACCGGTGATGGTGGTTGTGCGTCTCTCTCTCTCTCGCTCTCATTGTCTCCGAACTGCGTCTCCCTCCTCTCTCTCCCTCCCTCTCTAGTTGCCTTCGAACTGTAAAACAAAAAAATTCTGTTTGGTTTTAAAATTATGATTGAGGGTAAAAATATGATTTAAATATGGAGTTGAAAGTTAAGTTTCAAAGAGAAAAAAATTATTTAGTTATGAATTTTGAAAAGAGTTTTGAGTTATATTTTAAGTTTTGAATTTTTAATTTTGAGTTGTATTTAAAAATTTTAGATTTATTTTTTGATAAATTATACTGACACCCCTGAGGTTTATGTTTATTATAGTTTTTCCCTTACATTTGGGAAATTACATTGACCCCTTTGTCAGTGTAATGATTTAACAGTGTTAACTTTTAAGGTAAAATGACATGTTCACCTAACTTTTATACGTATAAAACATTAAAATAATAGAGATATTTTATTTGCCATCTCAGTACGTCTTTTTTTATCTACCACAAGCCTTATTTGGCGGAGGACTCAGAAGCCTCTAGAGAAAAGAGAGAAGAGTGTAGAGAGAAGATAACAGAGACTCATTGAAGACAAAGATCAAGATATTCTCTGTGAAGGGGTTTCTCCATGAACGATCGGTGTAAGTAATTTCCTATTTTTTGTAAATGAGTTTGAGGTTTGGTGGAAGTAAAAAATGAGTTTTGTACTCTGTTTTTTTGTATAGATTGAAATTTAGTTTGTATGATTTCATTTTTCTCCATAAATTTTTTATTAAGGTTTGAACACTGTTACCCATGTTCAAAACATGTTGAGTTTTTTCTTTATATACGGTGTTTTTGTGATTTGAACTAAGAAGTTGAGACAAGCAAATGGGTCTATTTATAATTTACCTTTTAGTGTGTTTGTTTTTTTTGCTGAAACTTCATTTTTCCCCAAAATTTGTTGACTAGGGTTTGCAAACCTTATCCATATACCTGTAATGGTGTTTATATGCTCTTTTATAGGATGGTCATTTGTTCTGAACATATGCGCCGGGAGGTTTAAATCACCAATTTTACTTGGACTTAGGCCTGTTTGGAACATGCTAATTTAGTAACTTTTTGGCTATTTGGTAAAAAGGTAGGTAAAAAAACTTGTATGTTTGGGATGACTTTTGGAATACGAAGATGTGGGTAGAGAGGAGAATCTTGACTTTTTGGTATGAGTTGTTAGCTTGGCTAATTTAGTAACTTTTTGCTAATTGGAAAAAGGTTAATTGTGCTTTATGTATGAAGTTTGTAATTTCATTAATGTTGTGACAAAAATACTTGATTTCATAGTCTGTTTGGATTTGTTCCAAAATCATTTTTTGAATTTTTTTAAATAAAAATTAATTTGACAAAAATAAATACGAAAAAGATATATATTTTTAAATTTTGAGATTTTTTTTTTTTTTCTTTCAAAAATGTAAAACTATATGAAATTGATGAGTGTTTTTTATTAGTTATTTTATTTCAATAAATTAGTTTTTAGTTTTTTTCAAAAATTCATAAACAGATTATGAAAATCAAACCAAACATATTAATGTTGAGGAAGCTGATTTTGTACAATATTGGGGGATAAACTTTTTCTTTCTTTTTTTTTGAATGGATATTGGGAATAAACTGAGTTCTCATTTTTGTGTACATGATTTGTCTATTATTTACTTGTTATATCAGGAAATGGCTACTGAAATGAGGCATGATATAGTGGTTCATTATAAAGGATCTATCAGTCACATTCTAAATGTAGACCCAGACAAGTACAACCATATGGATTTAATTGCTGATAGTTGTGAAATTGCATTAAGTAATGTCCTGCAAGTCATGCGATTGCATTGGATTTATATGGTGTGGTACCAAGGTCAGAAGTTAGGATTGAACTCAAATGTGACCAGGATCTCCTTAGAATGTTTGGATTATATGTAGGAATTAAAGAAATTCCTATTTATTTGACGTTGCACACAGTTCAGCCCCTATGGGCTTCGAAGAGACCGATGAGACTAATATGCATTTGCAGCATGGAAGCAATAGTAGGTCAGCTATGGGTTTTCAATCTAGGCCTAGTATGGTTGATGATTTGTTCAGGGATTTGGATGATTATAGTGATGTGGATTTGAATGAACTGGGTGATGATAACAATATTGACTATGAAGATGGTGAAGAAGATGAAGTTTATATGGTTTCTGATTCAAATGAAGAAGATGAAGAATGGAATGGTGAAGAAGTTGAAGAAGAAATACATGAGGATGATGGGAACCGTTCTGATCTTGGTGGATTGTCAGATTATGAATCAAATGATGATGAAGGGAACTATTCTAGTGATGACCAGGATGTAAAAGCTATAAATGCTGATAGGTTTATGAAGGAAATATGTTTGAGATTAAAGAAGGGTAACAATTACATTGGAGAAAAGAATGATGTTTGAAGATGTCTCCCACTTTAGGACTGTTTTGAGGGAATATGCAATTGAGAGGGGGTTCACATTGGTGAGATTGAAGAATGAGAGAGTTAGAGTAACAGCTCATTGTGGTTCTAAGGGATGCAATTGGAGAATCCATGCCTCACTCCTTCCTGATGGATTAACTTTCAAAATTAAGTCATTAGGGCCTGACCATACTTGTGTGAGAGTAGAGAGGAATCCTGAAGCAACATTAACATGGATAGCAGAAAAATTCATAAGAATCCTTAAGGGTAATCCAGGATGACTCTTGAAGCTATGCACAATGAATTGACTGAAAATTATGGTGTGGAGGCCTCAAGAATGCAACTTTATAGGGGAAGAGGAAGGCATTGGAAGCAATTGAGGGTAATCATGCTGCATCATATAGTAAGTTGTCGAAGTATGCAAATGAAATAATGAAGACTAACCCAGGGAGTTTGGTGAAAATTGAAAGGGACAGAGTTGGTCCTAAATTAGATGTAGTTATGTTCAAGAGGATATTCATCTCACTTGCAGCAATGCAGAAAGTGTTCAAAGATGGTTGTAGACCTTTTATAGGTGTGGATGGGTGTCATTTGAAGGTCCTTATGGTGGAGTCTTGCTAGCTACCGTGGCCTTGGATGGGGATAATGGTCTATTTCTTTTAGCATATGTTGTGGTAGAGTGTGAATGCAAGGAAAGTTGGAGATTCTTCTTGTACCATCTGCGCACCATTATTGATGATGGTCCTCAAAACAAGCCATGGACTATAATGTCAGATGGCCAAAAGGTAAATTTATGCACTTTGAAATGAAATAATTTAGTTTGTAATTTGTCTAATGAATTTATGCATTTATAATATAACCTTCTGTTCATTTTTATTTTGTATTAGGGCATTGAACTTGCCTTGAAGGAAGTCATGCCTGAAGCAACTCACAGGAGGTGTTGTAGACACCTCTTCAACAATTTTAAATCAAATTTCCTGGTTTGAAGCTTAGGGGATCATTTTGGGCTGCAGCTAGAGCATATACTCAGAAGGATTACAACATAGCTATGAGGCAAATTGAAGAGGTGTCAAAACCAGCATATAAATGGTTGAATGACTTGAAACCAGAAGTTTGGGCTAGACACACCTTTGATCCTAGAGTGAAAAGTGACCATATCACCAGCAACATGGTTGAATCATTTAACAATTGGATTGGAATGTAAGAGGGAAACCTGTCATTACAATATTGGAAAGTATTAGGACCAAATTAATGGAAAATTGCATAGGTTTGAGAAAGCTGCTAATGGGAAAATTTGGTGACCCCTACCATTAAGAAGAAGTTAGATGAGGTTGTCTTCAAATCAAGGATGTGTAAGATCACATTTGCTGGTGGAGATGAACATCAAGTGATGGAAGGTGTTACTGTACACATTGTAAACCTCCTAAGTAGGTCCTGTTGTTGTAGAGTTTGGGACATTACTAGAGTCCTTGCAAGCATGCAGCTGCTTGTATTTCTCATAGGAGAATGAACATTGAAACATTTTGTGATCAAGCTTATTAGAGGCATAAGTTCTTAGGTGCATATGGGGATATTATTCATCCCATACATGATGAGAGTATGTGGGATGAAGTTCCAGAAGAAGCTTTGAAGCCTCCAATTCTTAGGAGACTGCCTGGTAGGCCTTCATTCAAAAATGACTCCATCAATTGTTTTCTACTTCCTATTCTAGTTACTATCTCACAGACTCCACACTAACAACCAATGGTGTGCATGTGGCAGCTAAATTCTTGATTCTTGTCTACAAGTTGTGTGCATTTGTTCCATCCAACTGTTACTGATTAGATTAATTTTAGGAGTTGTGTTTTTTGGGAAATTTTTTCGAAGTCGTTGTTACTGCTGCATACTGAACATTTTTTCATTTTTTTTTGTTGCCACTACTTGAGAAACTGTCACTTAAAGCTCCGGCAGTTTAGATTCCCTTGAAATTAACGCTCCTAATCTTAGATTCTTATGCTGTGAAATCCATGCATGTTCTATTTGTTTAAAAATGCTCGACTACAAATAATGTTTAAACATTTTCATAATATATGTATGTAAATAGATATTTTAGTTAAATGAATTAAGAGAGAGATGTGACTCTTGAGTTTAAACTAGAGAGGTATGAATTTTGGGTTAAATCAAGAGGTAGGAGGACTGTTAGATTTAAACAAAAAAGTATGACCTACAACAAGTTGATTCTTTATTGCATTAGCTATTAATAATAGATATTATAATAATAATAGATTATAACTATAATAGTCATAATGTCCTTGGACACAAAAATTAGATGAATCTAATAGAGAGTCGATGTAACATGAGTCAATTCTCTTCACGAAATCAGTGAGCAAACCAAACTAAACCTTGCGTCCAAATCAAGTGGGATCAATATGAATTTTATGTCATTTCACTCTAGGAAAGGTTATACGCTCAGTTAAATAAAATAAATATATATCCTTTTTTCTACCATATCTTTATCAATTTAGGTCTTCTCCTTCTTCTAACATTTCTGTATAGTGATCGTATTACTTTTCTTGACCGTTGGGTCTACAACTCTTCATTGACATAATTGAAGAGCAAATGCGGGAAAATTTGTTTTTAACCTGAGAAGATGGAGATCAGATCTGGCAGCAGCAAGGGGATATCGCCAATAAAGACTCCATAGAGACGACGATAGAGATAGAACAAGGAAAGAGAGAGAAACGACGTGATAGAGAGAGAGCAAGAAAAGAGAGAGGGAAATGAAAGAGATAAAGAACGGGAGAGACAGAGAGAGCAACCTAAAGGTCGATCGTCATCAGATCAGAGCCTACATCATTTGGAGTAGAAAAGCTCGGTTGTCTCAGTTTCAGCCGAAGGTGAAGGCAAAGAAGATGATCGGTCTTCCCTTCTTCTTCGACGACGTCGACCTTGTCTCTGCAAGTCACGTACAAGGTATGATTCAATTTTTTTTTTTCTCTTTTTTCCGCTAACCCAAGTAGGTGATGCCTCCACAAATTAAACGTTCAATGCACATGATGCGTACATGAGGCATTCACCTTTGACCTAAATACCTTCGCATAGTTGGTGTCTAGTACAATAAACAGCGCCTTAGTGCATTTTAGCAATGAATCTCCTCAATGCGCACCCCAATTGTGCATTTGAAAGCATTGATATGTTTTGTAACAAATCTAAAGATTCAAGTGTTTAAATTGAGTACGGGTGTCGGACACATATCCATATACATGGGTGGCTCTACCTATAAGGGGGAAGGGTCTGCAAATGAATACCCTCAGGTTTTCTTGACACCAACTCAATACAAGATTTGAATTCTACAGTATGTTCTATTCAGAAATTAAGATTTTCTGCAACTTTTGTTGATGCACTCATCTTATGTAGTTTCAACTTTGCTCTGGTTGCTTGCATGACTGGTAGTATCTTCCTTCTCTTGTCTTTCGTCTTGGTTGGAGCAATGATTTACCATCAACAACCCCCCGACACCTCCTATTTCCTTCCGTAATGGGTGAAAGCAATGATTTACCATCAACGTGGTGAATTCCAGCTTATCCCAAACTTGAGTGTTTCAATGTTTGTGCTGTGAAGTTCAAAACCTATTAAGTCAACGTACTCAGACTCGTCAATGCTAACCGGCTAAACGTTTTCCCAACCTGAGCCACACAGTAGCCGTCCCATCCTATTGGTATCTGTCTACTTTTTTGGACAGATCCAATTATCATCCAACATGTATTTTAAAAGTGTCCCCTCTCATGCTACATATCTTGGCACCTTGTCTTCTCTGGCTGCTTATTTTGCTGGTATTGCGTTCATACTTCTCTTCATCACCCTCTCTCTCGGTTTGGCTTAGTGGAGTGCTTCTAGAAAATTTTAGCTCCTCAATCAACCCAAGACAAAATTACTTTAATCAATTGCTAGAGGAATTGAAATCTCTTGTTCAGTGTATCGGCTGCTAAATTATCTAATTGAGGTTATGTCATACTACTTGCTGGCCACTGATGTGTGTTAGGTATCTCTTTTTGGCTATGTCCTGTGCCATTCTGTTTGGGAAGAAAAAATTAGATATGTTGTTTCATTTTGAATTCAATTATTTCGTTTTCATCCTCATGCAAGATCAATTACTCTGCGACTTTTATGATTATATTGTTTTGTTTGTTGTGTTGCAGTTTGTTTTAATCACTTTCTGTTTGACGGTTATGCCAGCGTTCATTTTGTGGATGTAAAAGCAGAACCATCTACAGGTATATCCTATAATCTCTCTGTCTTGTATTCTCGTTTGAGGGGAAAGGAAAATGTGAAGCTTTGCATGTTGTGGGATGGCTATTTTTTTAAAAATAATTGGTAGTGAAGGTTGCTGTTTGTGGTTACAGATAGTTGATAACAATTTTGTTGAACTCTAAAAACCAAACAATGATCTTGAAATTGGTGCGCTTGAGTTATTCTCATGATAATACAGGTACAAACCTGTAGCACTGGCACATAAGAATTTTTAATCCTTAAAAAAACAGCATATACTTCCTGCTGAGGTTTCTTATTTGCTCTTTTTTTAGTTTTGGTGGGGGTTTTGGTAAAAACTTTTCAATTTCTATTGTTTCATTTATTTTATGTGGGAAGAGCAAATAGTAGTTTGAGATCAAAATATTGAGGGCAGAGGGTCCCTTGGGATATGCTAATATTGTGCTCAAAAGAATAGACAATATGATAGAAATTATAAATGTTTTCATGCTGTACTAAATAAAAGATGAAGATCTGAACTGAACCTAAGTTTTGACTTGCACCAAGGTGTCAATAACAAAATGCAATCTTATTACGAAACACAATGGAATTGCGCAGAGTGAAGAATAGATCTTCATGTAATCTAAGCATGTGATGGGTTCTCTACAAATATAACCTAAGAACACGACACAAAAACACTGAAATGAAAAAATTTCAAAAAGGCAGAGCACAATACGTAGGGGACAAATGCAAAACATATGGGTTTATATATTTATGATATGTTATATATATTAATATTTCAGTCAAACTTAATAAAAATATAACCAAACCAAACCAAACCAGGCCTTAAGTCCCATCAAATGGGGTTGGCTGCATGAATTATTCTTCTCCATTCAACTCTATCCAAGGCCATTTTGAAGGTCATTTTGTTAGTCAAATTAAGGAGATTCATATCTCTATTTACTGCACTAGTCCACGTCAATCTAGGTCTATCCCTTCCCCTAACACTACCATCTACCGTCACTATATCAAATCTCTTCACTACTGTCTCTGTTGGTCTCCGTTGTATATGACCAAACCACCTCAATCTATTCTCTCTCAATTTATCTTCTATCGGTACCACTCCTACCCATTCTTGAATATACTCATTCCTAACTCTGTCTTTTTTAGTCTTGCCACGCATCCACCTTAGCATCATCATCTCAGCAATACTTATCTTATCTACATGTTGTTTCTTAGTTGCTCAACATTCTGTCCCATACAACATCGCTAGTCTAATAGCCGTTCTATAGAACTTTTTTTTTAGTTTAGTGGGTACTTATTTATCGCACAATACTCTAGCCGCACTCCTCCACTTAAGCCATCCGGCCTTAATTCTACGGATTACATCCGCTCTAATCTCCCCAGTCGTTGTGATAATCGATCCTAAATAACGAAAATGTTCACTCTTAGATAGTTTTTGGTTCTCAATCTTCACTTCTCCTTTGCTTCCGTTGTGATTGTTACTAAAATTACACTCCATATACTGTGTCTAAATCTTTTAGATTCAAGTGCTTTTCTCCAAGTCTCCAACTTAGTGTTAACTCCTTCTCTAGTCTCATCCACTAACACGATATTATCTGCAAAAAGCATATACCATGGCACATCATCCTAAATATTTTGCGTTAACTCATCCATAACTAAAGATAAGGACAAACTTAATAAAAATATACATTACATTAATTTGTAAACTTTAAAGGAGTATGAATTAATAGATATAAATCTACATTGTTTTCCTTTTTATTATTATTGAAATATTGAAGACTTGTGCCTAGAGGAGGGTGAATAGACCAATAATAAAAATTTCTTTAAACCAATTTGATTCAAATAATCAGTTTTAATGAAAAATAATGTCACATGTGTGTAAAAAGAGCACAACATTTATAGTGGAAAACCCTTTCAAAAACCTCTCCAAAAGGGGGGAAAAAACTATTGTTCCATTACCCAACACAGTGTGATTAAAGGCGATAGGCGCACCAAGGCACCAAGGTCTCTTGGGCCTAGGCTCAAGGTGCAAGGCGAGGCGCAAGGTGAGGCGCAGGCTTCACCGAAGTGGGGCGAACCGTGTATGGGAAAAAAAAAAAAATTTAATATAAGTAAATAATTTAGGGTTCAATATAAACAAAATTACATGTTAAACATTTAGTGTTTTTGGAAGATTAGGAATTAGGGCTAATTTTTCTTCTATCATTGATTTGGGGTTGAATGCCCAATGTATTGGCATTTGTAACAAGAGTAGGGATCTTTTGTAGTTACGCTATATTATATCAATGGTCAGATTTTAAACAAAACCAATTAAAGCAACAATAAAAAAAGCCCTCAAGACGCAAGCCTTGGGCCAGTCAGCTGCTATCGAAGTAGCCTGGCCTGGAACACTACAAGGTGCAAACCTTGGGCTTAGACGCGACTTGGGCCTAGGTGCACGCCTAGGCGCGCCTTATCGAAGTCGCCTAGCCTGGAACACTACAAGGTGCAAACCTTGGGCCTGGATGGGATTTGGGCCTAGGCGCATGCCTTTAATAATACTGACCCAACAAAACATAGACGAATGACTTACAACCAGAACCTAGGTTAATCTATCTCTGTTGTCTTGAAGACGATCCATGAGCATAGCCTGACTGAGTCAACTTCCTTGATTCGTTGAACACTAAAAAGCTCTTTGCCTCGATCTCGTTAAATTCACAACTCCGATTACCCAACCAACCAAGGGTGTTATGACAATGCAATATAATTGTTTGAGGGTTTCTGAATGAACTAAGCTAATGATTACTCAAGGAATATTATTCACATAGATTTTCTCAAACTTTTTGGAAAAACGGTTGTGTTAAAATCTTAGTTGGATTGCCTTAAAACGAATTATGGAAGCATTTTATGCCCAAAAGGGTAACCAAACATCTTTCAGAAAAATTAAACAAAAACTACCCATACAAAAAGAGAAATCCTACATTCCATTATGTCGTGATTTGTCACACATAAATAGCCAATATGCTATTTCTTAGTACAATTGTATTGTAAGTTATTTTGTTCAAACTTGTGATGTGTTCCCATGGTTGTCTAAGCGATGGACGCATGTAAAGTTTAAAGGAGTATATGTTAATCGGTATAAATTTACATTGTTTATCTTTTATTATTAGATTCTAAGTTTTTTTGTTCAAACTTGCAGTGTGTTTTACGGGTGTCTAAGAGATGGACGCGTGTGGCAAGTGTGTGAAAACGTGTTCAAGTATAAAAGAAATAACAGAAATGTTTGAACACGGACACACCACCTTCTTGTAAATGTTTGTGCTTCTTAAGATATACCAGAATGAAATATTTCAAAAGAAAACTGAATAGTGATGTGATAAAGGACAGGGGATAGTAACATCATTAGAAGAAAAACAATTACAAGGGCGACTTGTGAATTTTAATTCTTGTGGGTTTTAGGGGGTTTGCATTTTCCCGTTCCTTTCTTCTCAAGTTATGACTAGAATAATTTGATGCATCCTAGAGGTAGGGCTGTAAATAAAGCGAGCCGAGCCAAGTAGTGGCTCGTTCAAGTTTGGTTAAAATTTTAATGAGTTTCAAAATGTGTTCAAGCTTGGGTTGTTTATCTTTTGAGTTGATCCTGAAAGAGCTTTAATCAAACCAGTCACGAGGCTAAGCTCGAGTGGTTTGGCCTTTTATATTGTCCTAATATAAATTTATCAATCTGAGTTTTAGTTCAGCATAGAAAATTAACTTGCTTAAAAATGTGTTCCAAGTTTGGTATGTTTGCATAACAAGCTGATCTTGAATGAGATTTTACTGAACCAAATATGAGTCGAGCACGAGTAGCTTACTTCATTTTACAGGGAGATGCTACATTGTACAATTTCGACTTCTAATAGAGGACAGGACTTGAAATTTTAAGCAATTAAAATAATGGGGACTTGAACATAACTTATTGAATTTTTTTAATAAATAAATAAAATTGAAAGTTGGAACTTGAGCAAAAAATGAAGCAATTGAGCTTAATGTCTATTAAATGCGAAGGATTTATCATTTTGTTGTGACCTAGGATCAATTATTTTTCGGAGTGAGAGATTAGAAAGGGCCATGTCGAGGAATTAGGATTTTAAAAAAATTGGATCATCCTTCCCAAATATTTAAACATAATGGTGGTTACATTCTGAAAGATGTTTAATCAAATGTCTACGATGCCAATGGTGCTTTGTAGGATGAAATGATATGGGCTAAGAGTTTTCATTTCACAATAAAACAGTGTATGCAGGGGCAGTGTTACATGAACTCTTTCATTCCCCATAGTGTACTCGTGTCCGCATGATATGGCAAGGATAAGTGTTGGAATGTGTCTAATCTCATTTCAAATTAGACACTTGAATCTTCTAATTTTAATGACATTTGAAGGAGAAGCTCATGTTTGATAAGTAATAAAAAAAATTATAGCCTCTCATATGAACGAGGGATGGAAACTCCATTTTCCCTTAAACTATTTAATTTCAAGTACATTCCTAAATAATAATATTTTATGTAAGAACCTATGTTACCTAGAATGTGGATCGTTCCGGTACATGGAATGGGAACGGGAATATGGTACGCCATATGCTCTAAAATGTGGTACGATAGGAGTATACTTATATATATTACACTTAAGAATTTAAGGTACTTCTAGAGTAATTTTCTTTTAACTATTAGGTATTCAATTTATTTTTTTTTATGTTTTTTCAATGTAGCAAATCATTTCTATGAAAATTATGACTCATTTTTGATTTTTTTGTCTTGTTAAAATGAAGGAAATTAATGTATTGATATTATTGATTTATTTCTAATGTTCTTACAAGAGCTCTCTTTTATAGAGAGAAATGGGATACAATGGAGCCATAATGGAGCACTATACCATAATGGATCACTAACTATATCACTAACTATATGGGGCACTAACTATAGCACTAACTAATGGAGCACCAACTAATGTGGAGTAGGTGGAGTATTGTAGGTGGAGTAGGTAGAAATTGTTACATTCAACAGCCCCCTCAAACTCAAGGGGGTTAGGAACTAACCAACTTGAGTTTGAGAGAGAGTAACAAAACAGGAAAAAATAATCTGACAAATAAAATAAAAGTGGATAGGAGACACTGTATGGTCGTGTCAGACCGTTGTAGAAGACCGTATGGTTATGGCAGACCAAGGTAGAAGACAGTTTATGGGGTCATGTCGGACCGTTGTAGAAGATAGTTTATGGGGTCATATCGGACCGATGTAGAAAACAGTTTACGGGGTCATGTCGGACCGTTGTAGAAAACAGTTTACGGGGTCATGTCGGACCGTTGTAGAAGACACTATACGCTGTGTCGAACCGTTGTAGCTGAGAACCGAAATCAATGTCGGAACAGTTTATCGAGTCTTGTCGGACCCATATAGGAGCTAACCGGAATCAATGTCGGGACAGTTTACCGAGTCTTGTCGGACCCATATAAGAGCTAACCGGAATCAATGTCGGGACAGTTTACAGAGTCTTGTCGGACCTATATAGGAGCTAACCGGAATCAATGTCGGGACAGTTTACAGAGTCTTGTCGGACCCATATAGAAGCTAACCGGAATCAAAGTCGGGACAGTTTACAGGGTCTTGTCGGACCCATATAAGTCACACCCTCAAAAGGCGTGCCCAATCTTATCAAAAGGCGTGCCATCAAAAGGTGTGCCATCAAAAGGCGTACCATCAAAAGACGTGCCCGACAGCCATCAAAAGTCGAGCCATCAAAAGGCGCGCCGATTTGTCGTCTGGCGTTGAGAGGCGCGTGATACGCGTGTCTGCATTGCCTATTTAAACCAAGGCGAGGCTGCCGCTGATGCATAACAAACCAGCTGAAAAACTTTTGAAAAAAAAACTCTTCGTTCTCTGAGAGCTGTTATCTCTGAAACACTCTACAACCAACCCGGAATATGGCCTCTTCTTCCCGTTCAGCTACCCAGAACATAGCCTCTTCGTCCCGTGGTCTCACTCTCTTTTCCGACCTCAACGAGGCCACAAGAGAGATAGCCGGGGCAGTTGCCCTTGAACCTCAACCAAGTGCCCCTGGACCAAGCGCCCCTGGTTTTATGCCGTTGAACTTTCCAATGTTGTCAGTGGAGCAGATAATGGCTGCTCAATCTGATATTGAGGCCAATCATTATACTCTGAAGTCATGTGTTGAGACAATGACGGCTGTCAACAACCTGTCGCACCGGCTTCAGAGTAGAACAAATGAGGTGCAGCAGGTAAAAGCCCAACTGGTTCTGCTCCAGAGCATGTATACGGATGCCCGAGCAGAGATATGTGTGCTGAAGGCAGAAAACAAGGAACTGAAGCGGAAGGCCACCGTGATGCTCAGATTTGGAGGTCCGCCATTTGTGACAGTTGAGGAGCAACGGGAAGTGAACGTGCTCGGCGGCGTGGGAAACACAGAGGCAGCACCGGCAAGGGACGCCCAAGACAAAGGCAAAAAGAAGAGAACAGCTGAAGAGACGAAAAAATAAGGCCGGTTTTGGTTGTAGTGGTTGTGGGTTGTGATTGATTTGTTTTTGTGAGGTTTTTATTTTTTTTTTTTGTTTTTTTGTGGAGAACTGTGATCGGGGTTGATCCCGGATATGAATAAAACAAAGTGGTGGTGCAAATTTGTTTGGAATTTTGTGTTTTTTTTTTTTTTTTTTTTTTTTTTTTTGCTTTGGTTAAAAAATATTGGGAATATGGGTTTTGATTGCTGTGGGTCAGTCACGGGAAGGGATGGAAAGGGAGTATTTTGGTTGGTGTAAAAGTTGACATAGTGGAGGTTATATGAGATGGTGGGTGTAAAGTGAGAGAGAGAACTGAAAAATAGGAGCCAAAGTTCCTGGTTTGCGGGGATCCCATATTCTTAGGATAGGATCAGAGCCACCAGCAGCAATAAGGGCAGAACTTTCACCTCCAACATCAAGGCAGTTGATGACCTTCCCACAAACATGTTCAGCGAATCTTTGCCAGTTTCAACATCCCATCTTCTAATTGAGTGATCCCATGATGCAGAATAAATTGTTTCATGCTGCGGCCAAACCACAGAAGACACACATTGTGTATGACCCACAAGTGTAGAGACAGCCTCTCCCTCTGATTGAGATTCCTCATCTTCACTGTCCATTTTTCTCTTCTTAATTGACACACTGTCACCTCCTTTATCAAGTTCATTTGTCTGCCACAACTTGATTCTGCAGTCCCAAGAACCTGAACACACCATATCTCCTGCAGGCTGTGCTGCAACACACTGTACAGACGCATTATGCCCATGCAAAATTTTATAAGCTCTAGTCTTTGTAGGATGATCAAAGGATTTATCTACACCAAACTTCCACAGCCTTAATGTCCTATCTTTAGAAGCAGTGGCTACAGATACATCAGTACTGCTTTCCACGCCTTTTGGCTTAATGACACTAACGGAAGTTACAGCATCACTGTGTCCCTCTAATACATGTGAACACAACCCAGCAGCTTTCCATACCCTTCCTAGACCATCATAGCACCCAGTCAGAATGAACCCAGGATTTGAGCCATCAACAGCACTGACCCAATAAAGTTAAGTTGTGCACAAAGGATGGGTGATAGGGTGGAAAGAGAGACCCAGAGAGAGAGAGAGTTGGCAAACAAAACAGAATCAGCTTCCAACCAAGCAACAGTGGTTGTCACAATATGCCCACCAGCTGGAACCAGTGCCATAAGCATTACAACGCTGGCACACATTCCAGATTTTGGTGATCACAGGCTGAAGAACTACTCTTCAATCATCACTGTCCATCCAGAGATGATTTATGGGAGACCAGGGACACTAGTGATTGAGTCATTTGTGGTGGATGTGCCTGAAGGGAACACTACAGACGAGACATGCAACTTTGTCAAGGCCTGCTCAACTGCAGCAGCAACAACAAGATCAAGATCAAGATCAAGATCAAGAAGAATAATTTGTGGCAGCGGAGTGAAGATATGTGTAAAAAATTCCAGCGGGCAGCGAAGGCAAAGTTACGGCCGGCTGCCGCCGGTGAGAAAGAAATACAGGCCTAAATCTTATAGTCTGATACCATGAAGGAAATTAATGTATTGATATTATTGATTTATTTCTAATGTTCTTACAAGAGCTCTCTTTTATAGAGAGAAATGGGATACAATGGAGCCATAATGGAGCACTATACCATAATGGATCACTAACTATATGGGGCACTAACTATAGCACTAACTAATAGAGCACTAACTAATGTGGAGTAGGTGGAGTATTTGTAGGTGGAGTAGGTAGAAATTGTTACATAGAAATTGTTACATTCAACATAAAACTTAACTCACCTTAGATTTTAGTTCATATATTTGATTTTTTTTCCCTAAGTTAGCATTTAAAGAAATATATTAGAAAAAACTTTTGGGATCGCTTTGGATAACTAAATTTACCGTTTTGGAATGAAAGTGTATCATGTTTCGGAACGTGCGTATCAATACATAAATCGCTAGGGATTAGCATTTTCTAGTGACATAGGTTAGAACATTATACAATATATTGTATATTTAAATGTTCTGGACGTGTTCACGTACCTATATCCAGCTTTTGGATAGTATTTTTATATCCCAAAAAATCGAGGTTGAGATACAAAAGAATTACACAAAGCATGTTCAAAACTGATGGGCTAAATGACTGTTGGCCTCCATTCTAGCTTCTGTGTCTTGGAAACAACTTCATTGCTTTCATTGGGGGCCAATGTGGGACCTTCTATGATTGACTGTTAATTTGAGACTGGAGCCATATTTTGTGTTTTCTTTATTTGTGCGAGCATAGTGCTTGTTTAGTGATTCATTGGGTCATATCAAGTTTCCATAGCCGCGTATTTTAGATATTTCATAGCTTGTGTGTTCAGGCTTAAGAGTAGCATATTAATTTTTTTATGTAGTTGCATTAGTTGTTTTGATAGGGTCTTGTGTTTAACCTTGAGATGGTACAAAAATTTTCGTCTGGACAAAGGTTGAAGTTTCTAAATTTGGCATTTTATATCAAGTATAGACAAACCAACAAACATATGTATTCTCCAATATTCTCGCGATTCAGTAGAGATTTGTGAAATGAATTTTCCAAGTGGCTCTTGGACCTTTTGAAGATCATTTTGATGAAATTTGGGAAAATGCCATAGGGATGATTGTGTTCCTCATTCTTTTGTATATAGACCACATCCAATCACTGTTTTTGTTTTATCTAAACTTAAACTTATTAGTTACTTATTACTAAAAATCGTAACACATGTTATTGTGGACTGCATTATTGATGTAGGACAAATGCAGTAAAAATTGTCCTCCTGGTTTCGAGTACCCCAATTAATGTAGAGCAGCACTTGAAGATGAAGAATGCTGCTGCATAGAATAGGTACTTTAGTGGGCTTATGCTAGGCGAAGCGCCGAGAAGCTATATCTTCTATTGTTTTATCCATCTCTAATCAAGTCGAACGCTTGTTGTATGCTATATGCCCTTTGATGGTATAATTAGTGTTACTGAAGTGTTTTGTGAAGATAGATTTTCTTCAAAAAATTAATTTGAGCTCTTATGAAATCAAGGTAAGAAGATGTTAACCTAAGAAATACAAGCAATTTTAAGAATGTAACGTGCTCCTGTTGGACGTCAGACACTTCCTAACAGAAATTTGACACACATCTAAACTTGTGTTATTATTTTATTTTATTTTTTCTTTTAGCCCGATCACACTTCAGACACTTGGGGACATATGAAACATATTACAAGTTTGAACAAAATAACTTAGGATCCAATAATAAAAAGAAAAATCTAGATTTATACACACATCTAGATTTTATTTTATTTTTAATAAATGATGTTAAGTACTTGAGTAGAAGGAAAAAGAACAAAGGAAATGCCATATATGGTATAGAACCATCCAGGTCACTACACTACAAGAAATTAAGTAGCTACTTTGGGCAGTGTGATACTGTACTGATCTAAGAAGCACGGACACCTCTCCGGGGGCTACGTATCAGTGTCAGACACGCGTCGGACACGCGGTTGACACGTGTCAGACACGTCCGCAGAGGTGTCCCAATTTTTTTTTATTTTTTTGTTTTCCGGACACGCTCCGGACACGGCCAGACACGCGACGGACACGCCCGGGGTCGAAAACATAATTTTTGAAACTTAAAACAGGGTGAAAGTGCAAAATTAACAAAAAGAAAAGGAAAAGAAAAGGGAGACGATCGTGAGTCGAAGGGGAGAAGAGTCGAACCTGATCGAGAGTCGAACCTGATCGCGAGTCGAACGGAAACCCTAAGAACACGATTGCGAGTAGAAGACGATCGCGAGAAGCAGACGATCGACAACCCTAGGTCGTCTTCCTCGTCTGTCGTCTCCCTCGCTGCTCTCGTCTTCCTCGTCTGTTCTCTCTCTCTGCTCTTCCGATCGCTATAGACTAATAATATACTAATAACATATATACATATATATATTTATATACTAATAATAATAGTATATATATTATATACTTAGATATATAAAAAAACCTCTTTTTTTTCTTTTTTTTTTTCTATTTTTTAGATATTATTATTTATGTAAATAAATTATTTTTATTTATAAGAAAATTTAATTTGTGAATAATATTTGATATTAAAATAAATAAATAAATTATATATATTGAACGTGTCCCCAGCGTGTCGTGTCCCCCATTTTTTAAAAAATTGCGTGTCCGCGTGTCTGTGTCGTGTCCCGTATCCGTGTCCGTGCTACTTAGGTACTGATGTAAGAAATTGTAAAAAACTGAAATTTTGGAATTACTGATGTAATTCTATTGTTGGGGCTATGGTTATATGATTGAAGATACAATGGTTAGGCTAATTTTATAGGATTTTGAATTAGGACAAAAGGGTGCAACAAATATCTATGGACCGTTAAAGATTGAAGTATAAAAATTAAATACAATAGAGGAGGAAGAGGAGGAGGAGGAGGAAGCTTTAGGAATCTGTCCTACAACTGCACAAGTGATGAAGGTAGGATTAATATTGTATGAAAGCAAAATTTGTGGAAATTACTCTCAACTTGTCATCTATCAAAAGAGCAAATAATTATGCTTCAAGATAACTCCAATCAAATTAACCAAACCAAGCCTTAAGTCTTATCATATGGGATCGGCTATATGAATCTTTCTTCTCCATTCAGCTCTATCAAGGACTATTTGGATAGTCAAATTAAGGAGGTTCATATTTCTATTAAATTACACTAAAAATTCTTACTCTTTTATTTATCAAAAAAAAAAAAAAATCTTACTCTTAAAATTCATCTAAACCTACTAGATCTTATGTAAAGATTTGGTATATAACTTGAGCCAAACTACTTTCTTGGACCATAACTCCAGCCCATGTCTAGAAAATGTTAGAATTACTAGAATTCCCTCGAGACATGATATATATGTGTGTGTGTGTTTGACATGTATGCATGTTGCTTTGTG